>JAAAKG020140561.1:0-12078 GCA_010014905.2 Druon quercuslanigerum
AACCGAGAGCTGTCAGCACGTTACTATACGGTGCTCACTACGCACTCTGATTTTGCGTGATTACTTCTTTCCGTGTATCCAGGTGCCCCAACCATGGTGAATTTTTGCATGTCTATAAAAATAGCCGAAAATGTTACTACGGTATTTTTCGGGGCCGCTGATCACGAATCTGGGGTCAGTTTATTTGTACAAGACCACTTCAGGCCCAGAGGTGTCCGGTAGAACCCCAATGGGCAACAGAGAATATGAATTTTTATAATATAATATAATTTTTGTGATGTCATGTAATGAATTCTAGGCCCCATAGCTCGGAAAGTAATCATAGAATTTTGTTGTACCCATGGAAACTTTTGTTCGGCATTCCGGGTACATCATTTTCTCAAAAGTATCAGCCAATTTGACTGAATAATTTTTTCCATTGGTTTTGTGAGGAGAAGATGAGCTTGAAATCGCCTTCAGCCTATGTTAATGACAGGTATTGTATTTTTACATTCTCATGAGAGAAGGTATTAGATTTGTGTAAAAGTTTAGCCCCCCAGTTTTGTCAAATGTCCACGTTTTGAGATCCCCTGAATCTGAAAAATAGGGTTTTACGAATGTGTCTGCTTGTCTGTATGTCTGTATGTATTTCTGCATACCTGTCTCTTTCCACGATAACTTCTGAAAAAAATAATCTATTCGATTGCCCTTTGGAGCACTCTTTTAGTGTCCTAAACTAAAGGTCAAATTCGTTAGCCAGCCATTTTGGATACAAATTTAAAAAGTTAGCGCATTTTGGATAATTTTGAGACCACTTTTTTCAAAATTCAAAAATTCCCTGTACGGATATTCTTAGTATTCAAGAAGACGAACAATTTATCCAAACGACTTTTTTCACAAAACTAAAAATTACCAGAGTTATAGCATTTACAAAATGTAAAAAAACACACGAAAAGCAACATTTTAAACCAAATAACGCACGATATGAAAAAAGGCAAGAGATTAAAAACGTAGATTTTTGAATGCCGTAAAAGATTATAATAACAATGTTTTTACTTTTCTTAATAAAAAGACAATTTTCATTTTGACAGCATAAAAAATAATGGAATATCCAAAAGTTACATTTTTTCAATAACAAAAGTTTTTTTAAGAATGCGAGTTGCTTTAAACAAGAAATTACATACAATTTAAGGGACAGATTCGAGTGCAAAGCACTATACTATATATACTATACTATATATGCTTATGTATGCCTTCACAATCACCAAATTACTGCTGTCGATGCTTAGACCTTCAGTTTTAAAAAGTCTGTGCGCAAGTGTGGGGAATATACAAAGACGGAGCGCGTAGCGCGAGGTAAATACATAATTGAGCGCGAATCGCGAGATAAATATACTATCGAGCGCGAATCGTGAGAACCAATACCCGCGAGCCCCAGGCGCATTGAAACTGATATTCTCACGGAAAATTTAACATAGAATCCAAATTGCAGTAAATTAAAGGTTCATCTTACATTTTTTCTGCGTTTTTTGCATGATGCAGATGGATTCCTCTGTGCATACTCTTAAGGGTACTCTGTACCGTATCCTTTCCGTTCATTCGGTCCGCCAGGGTGAGTGCGACCATCGATTGAGTGCCATGAACATCATAATAACACCGTGACACAATGCCCTTGTTATAAAACATTGTTCACCTCTTCATTTCGTTAGTTTAAATGTCACTCCGCTCAGCGAGTTTGAAACTTAGTCATATGCAAAACGTTGGCTCTTAAGGATGTACTCTACGTACAATGTAATTCAGATTGAAATTCTTTATTGAACAGTAGTTATTTAGAGTTTCAGATTTTGCTTTCTCTTCAGGACAAGGTTACAATTCTTATGTAATTCTAGTGGTTAAGGCCTAATTCTATTCTTTGAGGAATTCACTAAAATTCTGTTTGGGTGGTGTTAATTAATGTTCAAACTATCATTATTTATAACAATAATATCCGTATGATTTCAAAATTGATTTCTTAAATAATATCCATTCCAATATAAAGTTAGAAAATCCTTCGAAGAATGAAATGAGACTTTCATCATTAGGATTAAATAAGAATTGTGTCTTTTCCCTAAAGAAAAAGAAAAAACTAAACCTCTTAATAACTAATATTAAATAAACAATTTTAACCTGAATCATTTTTTTCTGAAGAGTACTTTAAAGCCTACATCAATATTTACAGAAATTAACAAAAGGTCTATTTTTGTCGATTTTATTAACTATAAAATAGTGTATATCCTTAAAACATTTCTTCCGCGACTGGAATCACAAAATTCGTATCAACTTTCTTGACTATACCTCTTCGCAATCCTTGACAATGGGTAGGGGGGGGGTCTCCATTTTTAGGTCTACACCACTGTTAAAACTCCAGTAGTGATTCAATAATAAGAAAAGATTTTAAATTATAATATGTAACATAAAAAGGGCTACGTTTTATTATGTGTGCTTATTTACTTTAAATAATGTCAAAAGGCATATGAATTAGTAGTTTCTACGTTAGCAATATAGTTATTAGCTGTGGTAAGCATTGCTAATAACTGATGTGTACAGTCACTTTTATTAGGTGTAAACAATATGTCTTGATGAATATTACAGACAGTTTTTATTCAGAAAACATTACACATTAAAAACTATATATTAGAAATGATACAATGAACCAATAAATCCGTCTCTACTTTTAGTTCCCCATCGTTTTTACTTCTACGTTAAAGTTGCCTTTAAAGCACGAGTCTCGTGAAACGGTATAACAATATTTTAGGTAATAGTAATTTTTTAAGCCATAGTAATTCGATTTGAAGCGAAATAATTGTTTTGTGTTCAAATTTTCATATTCTTTCCTCCAATTTTTATTATCATTCCTATAAAAATTACGACGAAATTACTAATCCGTATGCTTTCTTACCAGAGAATATATTTGAATTGTGCATATAAATATGCTTTCTTGAGGGCCTGGCCAAATAATTGAATCCGAATAAATACGAAAATATCCGTCTCAACCCGAATTCCACTCGAAAGTACCGCGCGTAAACTCTAAGCTTTCCGCGTATACCTCCCACCACTCTACACGAATGCGCCAAGCCATCCGTGCATACCTCCCACCAGCCCTATGCATCACATGTGTATGTGTATGTATATGTGGTATTTGTTATTGTAGGATCCGAAGGGACATCGTAGTTCACATAAATCTAATAGAGTGCGCTCCGATCAGGTAGGCCTGTTTTTGCATTTTTATGTATAGCAAAAATACTAAAATTATTAAAACTTGATACTTGTTATCAATAAAAAAGAAAGAATAAATTTTTCTCTAACAATAACAGCAGCTTTAATTAATTATCTAAGAATAATTCATGAAAGCATGTAATTTAATATCAGGAAAATTGAATATAAAGATTAGTATTAGTAGTTTAAAAAACAGTATAAAATTGTATTCATATTTTTCTACTGTTTAGTTTGCTAAGGTAATTAACTAATCGTATGAACAATTGTAATATTTGCATGTTTTAAACATTGATTGATAATATTACTTAACTAATAAATAAATAAATAAATAAAATAAATAAATAACTAAATAAAAAAAAATAAATAATAATAATTAATTTTATTTTAATTTATTTATTTTAATTATTATTTATTTAATATGCTTAATTAGCCTTATAATATGATTTTTTATTAACTTATCTAGATATTTTCACTCTCTAAAAAATATATCTTTATATATAATTTATTTATAATCATAGTATCGACTTTAACGGGAAAACGGAAAAGACCAGGAAATACCGGAAAATGACCGGGGAAAACCAGATCATTAAATTTAAAAACCGGTAATTTACTTCTGATCTTAGCAAAATTCAAGTTCTCAACATTTTATTACTTTTTTTCAATTGGGAAAAGTAATTTTTACTTTATCTACAGTTGCTGGACATATGAGTAAAAACAATTATCGCTTTTGTTTTAGGACAGGAAGTTTTGGTAACGAAATACAATTTCCCTTGACACAGAGAGTTTTTGACATGAATGGCAATTTTTTAAAGGATTAAAACTGGGAGTTAGAACGAAGGAACTTCCTTCTTTGATTCCCAGTTTTAACTGTTGTAAATATTTAAAAATCCCTGTTCCAAGTCAAAATTCGTCACAATGTAAAAGTTTCTTCTTCCGAAATTTAAAAAAAGAGAGCGCTCCAAGTAGTTTTTAAACTAGAAGTAGTACTTTGAAAAGAAAATATTTCTAAATTGTAAAAGAATTTTCCTTTACATTTTTTGTTGAGAATTTACCCTGTTTTCTTGGAAATTCAATTATTTGCGGTTAAAAGCTGAACTCTTTTGTGAAAAGTTAATTATATTGTAGGATGATTTATCAAATAAATTTAAAATTCTTATCTCTTTAAAAATGCAACAGGTTTGTTAAAAATCAAATTTTTAACTAAAAATTTAACTATCCCAGTAGAAGATATAACTATTCCAGATCGAAAATTGACCTTTTCTGGTTGAAAGACCAACAATTTAGATACATAGTTGTCTTTTAAAATTTAAAATTTATTTATTTCGTTAACAACTCACGTATGATATTAAAAAATTAACTTTTTTGGTAAGAAATCGATTTTTTTTGTAGAAAATGAGTTTTTTCAATGAAAGGTTTGAAAATTGTTTCTGGTTAAAAATTTAAATATTTCAGTTAAATATTTATAATTTTACATTACAATTAATCTTTTAGGTTAGAAATAAATTTATTTAGTCAAAAAATAAACTCGTCTGTTGAAAATATTTTTTTTTTAATTGAAGATTTATCCTTTTGATAAAATATTAATTTCTTTGGTTAAAAAATAAACAGTTTTCTGTTATACTTTGACGTTATACAGCCTGGAGCTTCACATTTTAATCCCATGATTTCGCACCAATAATTTTATAAAAAGCTTTCAACACAATAAATGGTTTAGTCAGCTACAAGTTCTTATAATTTTTCTTGTCATTTTTACACATTTTTCTTATAGAAATCTCTTTCAATAGAATATTTACCAATTCTGCACTCTATTGTTTTAAATTTTGAAAGAAGAAACTATTATTATTAGTTAAAAAATATTATCAATAAATATTTAAATTTTTCAACAATTACATTTGTAATTTGAAAGTAATTAATTACATTAGCAAAATAAGCAATAGAAAAATATGAATACAATTCAAACTGTTTTCAAAATACTCATCTTTATATTTAATTTTCCTGATATTAAATTATATGTTTTCATGATTTTTTTATATCACTAATTACATCTGCTTTTATTGTTACTGAAAACTTTGTTCTTCTTTTTATATTCATAAAATGCATCAAGTTTTTAATGAATTTGAGTAATTTTGCTATAGATAAGAATCTAAAAACAGACCTACCTGATCGGCGTGCCATCTATTGGATTTATTTGAACTACGATATCTTTCCGGAATCTAAAAGAACAGAAAGATTCAGGACGATGCATAGGGTGAAATTTGAAGTCACTGAATTGTGGAAGTGTATAGAAGGGTTTGGACATGAGATTGTTTGAGGGATTGTAAAATTGAAAAGGGTATGGTGATATTTTTGAGGATTGAGACAGATTTGTGTGAAAGTTGAGATTAGGTTGGATTGAGATTCGTGACATGGTGGGAGGACTGGGTTGATCGGGTTAGTAGAGCAGGGTTGCTTAGAGACGAAGAAAGGCAAGGCAGGTACCAGAATGCGAAGATAGATAGAAACAGGGAAGTGGGAAGGCGGGAACGTTTGAAATTGGATCCACAGATTGCAAAGAGATTAAAATTAAGGAAAAATCGGATTTAGAGCAGGAAGTATTTAGTACACAGAAAGAGGAGTTCAAGGAAGGGAAGGCTAGAGGGAAGTGCAAGAAAAACATAGAAAAGGGGAGATTGAGAGCAAAAAGCGTGGGATCGATTAAGGTTTTTATCAAAAGGAAGAGAGGGGAGCGGGGAAGCAGTGAAGAGAAGGACGATTTAGGTTCTAACTTGAAATATATAAAAATGTTTAGATCACCGCCGGAAAAGCAGAGTTTTGTAGAGAAGGGTGAGAATAGTAAGGGGGCTGTAGGAAACTGAGATGAAACCTGAGATCAGATGAAAGAGAAAGACAAAAAAAAATTCGCGAAGTCATGATAGAAGTTATGGGCATTTATGAAGAAAAGAAAAAAAAAAGGGGAGAGAAATTAAGAAAAGAAATTAGGCGAGAAATGTCTGAACTTCGGAAAGAAATGAAAAAATGGGAAGAAGTTAGGGAACAGTTTGAAATGAAGATGCAGACATTAGAGCAAAAACTAGAGAAGCAGAAGGATAATAATAAAAAGGTAGAGGAGATGCAAGGTAGGATAAGGAAGATAGAAAGCTCCAACTGGAATCTCGGTAGGGGCGAGAGTGGCAATACAGAGAAAGAAAGACTGAGAAAAATAGAACAAAGAATAGAAAAGAAGAAGAGGGAAGAAATAAAAAGAAACATAGTGATAAAGGAAATAAGATTAGAGGGGAAGGATATGCAGGAAGGAGTGGGAGAACTATTAAAAAGGATTGATGATAAGGTTGAGAGAGAGAGAGAGAGAGAGAGAGAGAAAGTGTGAAGTGTAGGAAGGAAAGAGCGAAGAGAGGAGAGAATGATACTGGTGAAACTAAAGAAATGGGAACATAAGAAGAAAGTGATGACAAAGAAGAGGATGTTATATGGGAGCTCGGAGAGAATAGAGGATGATTTGACATGGGTAGAAAGGAAGATGCAGTCTAAATTAAGGAAAATAGTGGAAGAGGAAAGAATAAAGGGAAGAAGAAAATGGGTTAAATATGGGGAACGGGATATAGGAAAATAATAAATAGTAAGATGAGAAAAGAGAGAAAAAACGGATGTAGGGAAGAATGGAGGATATGTTACTAGAATATAGAAGGATTTGAGAAAAAGGATAGGGAATTTATGAGATATTTGACAAAATGGGATGTTGTAACAATAATGGAGATGCAGCTAGATTAAAAGGGATGGGAAATAGTAAGGGGAATATTACCAAAAGGTTCCAAATGGCAAGTTCAAAATGCAAAGAGAAAGAATAAAAAGGGAAGAGCAATGGAAGCAATGGTGACGGGAGTAAGAAATGAATTTTTAACAGGGAAAGATAAGGAAGAGAGGAAAGAACAAAAATGAGGATTAATAATAGAAGAGGTAAAGATGGGAAGAGAGAAGTGGAAGATAGTTGGAGTTTATGTGAACGGAGCTATGCACGAGAAAGCAGAGGAGTTGAAAGAAATTATGGAAGAAAATAAAGAAAAGATTGGGATTATAATAGCTGGGGATTTTAATTCGAGAATAGGAGAGAGAGAGGAGAAAGGGAATGGGGAGAAGAGAGAGGACAAAAATCAAAAGATAAGGTACTAAATAGGGAGGGAAAGTAGTTGTTAAAGAGCTTTTAAAAGTTGGGATGGTTTATGTAAAACGAAAATATAGAGGCAGATGAGGAAAGAGAATATAAACGGTCAGGAAAATAAAGGGGAACGGTAATTGATTATGTGATAGTGGATGATGAGGTAAGAGACAAGGTCAAGAAATCAGACGTAGGTGATTATATTGATTCGGATCACTTTCCCTTAATAGTGTTATTAGAGGGAGCAAAAAGTAATAGCAATAGGCATAAAAAGGGGGTAAAGGTAAAGAGTGTAGGAAAAGGGGATTAGACAAGGCAAGGAAAAGAACAGTTTAGAGAAAAGGTAAGAAACATTAAAATCGGAGTGGGAAATGTGGAAGAGGAGATGGAAAAAATGATAGGAAAAGTAAAAAGAGGATTAGAGTCACAAACAAACTGAATTTAGTAAAGAGCGAAATAGAAGTGGATGGGATGAGGATTATAAGGAGAAACAGAAGGAGATCAGAAAGAAATTAAGAAAGTGGAGAAAAGAAAAAATTAATGGGGAAGAATAGAGGAGAAAAAAGAAAGAGTATTATGAGTTGTGTGATCAAAAGAAAGAGGAAGAGAATAAAAGGTTTGAGGAAGTGGCAGAGAAGGCTAAGACGGAAGGGCGGAAAATATGGTAGAGAAAGGATGAGGAAGAAATAATCAAGGTGTTAGGAATAATAAAGGATGGAAAGGCACCTAGTGTAGACGAGATTCCAAAAGAAGTATGGGAATATGAAGGGACAGAAATAGAGGAATAGAAAAGAATAATGTGTAATCGTGTATGGAGAGGAGAGGGGTGGCCAGAGTTATGGAAAGAAGGATTTGTGATACCGATAGTAAAGAAAAGCAAATAAGAGGAGGTTAAAGATTATAGGGGTCTGACGCTAATGTTAACACTGTATAAAGTATATAAATGTCGGAGAGATTGGTTGAAAAAGAAGATAAGAGAGGGATTTATAAAGAGAGTGTCCTTTAAGCCCACTTTTATTTAATATGTTAATATCAGACTTGGAAGAAGAAATAATGAGAAAAGGTTAGAGAGGAGTTAGAACAGGGGAGGAATATATATATATATATATATATATATATATATATATACTGATATACGCATACGACATATTGCTGATGGCAGAAGATGAAGAAGGGATGGCGAGCTTAATTACAGCATTAGAGAGATAATTGGATGGGAAAAAGCTGAATTTGAATGTACAAAACACAAAGATAATGAGGGAGATGGAAAGGAACAAAGATAGAAAAAGTGAAGGAGTTTAAATATTTGGGATGTATTTTGCAAAAGAATGGAGATCACAGAGCTCACATAAGAAAAAGGATAAAAAAATCAACAGGGGTAATAAAACAGGTATGGGGAATAGGAAAAAAAAGGTTTAAAAAATTGGAGAATAAGCATGCGGTTATTTGATACGCTGGTATAGCTGGTATTAAGTTATAGGACAGAGATATGGGGATGAAAACAAAGAAAAGATATTTAGAGTTTACAAGAAAGTTATATCAGGTGGACATTAGGCGTAGATTGGAGGTCGCCAGGATATATGGTGAGAGAAGTAGCGCAAAGGGATAAATTAAGTATTAGAGCGGGAAAGGGGGCATGGAAATTTGAGATGAAGCTGTGGGAGGGAAAGGGAGGGGAGTTCGCAAGAAAGTGTTTGATGGAGGTAGTAGAGAGGAGAGGGATGGCGATAGAATTAACAAGATGGAAAGAAGAAAGAAGGGAGTTATTGAATGCTATAGACACAGAAGGCGGGACTGGAGTAAACTATAAAGAATTGGAAAAAAGGACAGGGAAATACAATCAATAGAAAAAAATTAATAGGAAAAGAACAGAATATTTAGAGTATGTGAATGGGAGGAGGACACATGGGAGAACTTACGAGAAGGATGTAGAAAGGAATGGAAGATAAAGGAAGCTGGCAAGAGGATGTGGTAAAGATACTACGGGAGGATGGATTGGGGGAAGAGTAGATAAATGAGTTGAAGTATGCTAGGGGACCGAATGATAGTGAATGAAAGAATGCATGTGAAAAAGTGGCAAATTGAAGGACAAAAAAACTAAAAGAATAAGAAAACGAAATTCGACTAGATTAGAAGCGCAAAGATTGCAAGTAATAGATATGTAATAGCATAAGTAGACTAAGATGCGTTTGCGTTCTCATTCTCTCCCTCTCCCTCTCTCTCTCTCTCTCGCTTGCACTTGCACTCTCGCTTTCGATCGCTCGATCGCTCAATCGTGTGCTAAAAAGTCTTAAATTGCGCTATCACAGGAAATAGAGATAAATAACTAGATGTAAGACTTTATGTACATAGTTGTAAATATTAAAGTTGAGATTTTTTTGTTTGTTTAATATGTATGCGGAAATATTGTAAGGAATAGAAGTCATGCAAACCCTTAGAGGACGCAACGTGAATCAAGAAGAAAAAGCACAGGCGAAAATGAGATAATTGAACTAAAAAAAACCCGGGAATTCACTTCTGATCTTAGCAAAATTCAAGTTCTCAATATTTTAGTAATTCTTGTCAATTTAGAAAAGTAATTTTTATTTTATCTACCGTTTCAGGGCATATGAGTGTAAACCATTATCGTTTTTGTTTTAAGACAGGAATTTTTGGTAAATAATTACAATTTCCCTTGGGGCAACGAGTTTTTGACATGAACGGTCATTTTTAAAAGGACTAAAACAGGCATTTAGAAGAAAGGAACATCATTCCCCACAATTTATCTCATGGGGTTGATGTTACAGCTACGTAAGTTCCGTCAGTTTATTTATTTATATTTGACTTCGTTGCTCCTTTTTCGGCGGTTGCCCGTCGGCTGATGAATTTCGACTGGCACATTTAACGCTGCCTTTAGTAACCCAATTACTCAGAAACGGTGCATCGTAGAGAAAAAAAAATCAAGCCAATTTTTTAGCTTTTTAAGAGATAAAAAACTTTTACATTTGAAGTGCAGTTCAAAAAGCATTTTTGATCGCCATATAGCGTTAAAACGCTTTTTAGGTGACTTCAGCGCCACCTACTTTTGTAACTTACTGTTCTACAACATGGACCCCACGAGATATATTGTGGGGAATGACGCCCAGAATATTTCTCGTTTTTCTGAACTTTTACAGAAACCCACCGTTTTCGAGAAGAACAAAATCGAAAGCTTTTTGAGTTTTGACAATGTTTCAAAGGGGAGGGGTGACGGGAACTTATTGTCAAAGTTTTCTTATCCCCCCTCCTCCAATTCATGCAAAAAAAAAAATGAATCGGAAAATCTTTTCCGCCTAATTCGACAGATTGATATATATATAGCATTGTATTGTTTTGAAACTTTACGTTTGGATGGGATGAAAAAAATAAATAAGTGCATGTAGTGAAAGCTACATATAAAAATACTGATAGTTTTATATCCATTTCTCATGGTATACTTTAAGAAGATGCACAATATTTCAAAAATAATAATTGAATAAAATATATGTCTTATTCCCTCAAGTGGATATATAATAAACATCTGATAAATTTTCTATGTACGAAGCCAAGTCGTTGTTTTTCATTCAAATCTTCATACTATTTTCTCCACTTTTTACTATCATTCCACCAAAAAATTGGTAAAAATGACTAGTTTGTGTGTGTAATTAGCTGCTGCTCAGTATCAGGTTCGCTTATTAACCATAGGTTGAAATAAGTTGAAAAATACAACAAAAAAACTTTTTTTTAATTTGGTCAGTCATTATTTAAGTGTTTGAAAAAAGGATGTAATTATAAATTTCAAAAACACCTTATATCTAGAATAGATATTACAATGTATATAATAATTTTGTTAAATTAAATCATTGAGCAAAGAAAATTGCATTAAATGCTAGATTGTATCACTTTCTTAATGTTTCATGATCTAAGTTGAAATATTGCCTTATAATATCCTCTAATCGAACGGAACTTTTTTGTAAACAATAATTAATACATGTTAGGAAGAAGTTCATGAGCATGCAAATTTATTATTTTAAAACAATAATTTATTACTAGTTCAAGAATGGTCCGTTAACAAATATTTTCTTTATATATAATAAGAATTATGTTTAAAACCCGAAAACACGTACACCGTTACCACACGTATGCCTATAAACGCGCTTCCCATCACTATTTTCCAAAAAAATATCTCCTGACGAAATTTTCAATGAAAGAAATTGAAAAATAATTGAAAATGAATCTGTTAGATCATCAGCTAATGGTACTTTATCGACAGTAAATAACCCTCCAAAACCATCAAGTTAAGAATCTTCAATAACAGAAAATGCTTAAGGCGCTTCAAACGGCTGTCAAATTCGCTAGAAGCAAACTAAATCTAAATGGTTTAGTTGATGAACGCCATATCGGCCGGTTCAGCTCGCTTTTTCATGAAAATGTTCTTGTTTTTGTTTTTTGTAATGGAAAGTGGAGAGTATTTTTTCTCGCTTGAAATTTGCGCGGTGTGTAATATTACAGTGTTATAATGTTATTACAATGTAATGTTATAGTTTTATAAAAATATTATAATATTATAATATTGTAATATAAAAATTAATATTATAATGGAAAGTGGAGAGTTTTTTTCTCGCTTGAAATTGGCGCGCTGTGTACAGTATATGGGGGTAGATTTCTAAACCGGTTATATTAGTTTGCGAACG
>JAAAKG020140562.1:0-12078 GCA_010014905.2 Druon quercuslanigerum
ACAAGTTCTCAATCCTTAGCAATTTTATACACCGTGCGATAACTGTCTGTTTGATTCTTGTAACATTTTAGATTAGTGTCATTTACTGTAAAAATATATGAGTTAAATTTTAATGTGAGTGTTAACAAATTATTTCTCCAGTGCAATAACGAACATTGAACCTTCCAGCATTTACTATAATACATAAACAAATGTATAGTTTGGCAACTTATAAACGCAAATTAAAATTTTTTCTTTCTTATCACCTTAAAATAATAGTAGTAGTGATGTGCAGTAATCAGGATTTCTTACTTGGTATTATTTATTTATTTTATAAGCAAATGCATAATTAAGCTATTTGTATACAGAAAAAAATATTTTTTCTATTTTTGCCATAAATGATATCACCGGAAATTTTGTGTGATCTTCAAAAAAAATCAGCTTTACATTTCTCTATAAATGGCTAAACTATGCATTTGTTTATAAATTAAACAAATAATATCGAATGACACTTATTCTCAAATAAACACAAACACTAAAATTATGAAGTTCTTCATTAAATTTTGTTGTCAAATCAACTTATAATATCGATTGACAAGTCTGGATCAATAGAAATCAACACTGATATAATTTTAAGACGATTGAAAAGAAAAAATGTTTCTTTCTGTCTATAAATGTTCAAACGATCCATTTGTTTATAAAATTGGTTTATAAAATAAACAAATATTATCAAATTATTATTCTTCATTACTACGTATTACCTCTTATACAATTAAAAGATACTAAGAAAGAAAAAAGATTACTTCCTGCCAATCAATGCTCAAATAGGCATTCCTTTATATAATTTGTTTTTAAAATCAAAAAGTTCTACCAGAAAACAAATTTTTTTGATGAAATATATTTGTGTTGATAAAATCAAGAAATATTAAATTGTAAATATTTTTTTTGGCCCAGCTTTACACGATGTTGCAATTCGGATGATATTATTTTCTTATAACAATTGGATTCGATATTCTGTTATTCATTGAAATTATTAATATACTTTGGTATTATTTTCTTTGAGAAGGGGATAATTTAAGTTATTTATTTAAAGGAAAAAATAATTATTAAAACTTTTTTATATTTACTCTTTGTTTATTTATATAAAAAAGATAATAATAAAAATTGAAAAATCTAGCCTATAGGTGCCGTTTACCGTTTACAGCTTATTCTCTTATCTTTCCTTTTTTAAGAATGATTAAAAAATAAGAAAAATGAAAAAATAGGATATCACTGGTTCAGAATTAACAGGGAAAAAAAGAAAAATATTATTATTTTATTATTATTATTAAACAAATATTAAAGAAAAGCAATCTTCTTGATTTTGGTTACAATATCAAAAATTGATTTACTACTGAAAGACTCATTATTTTAATTCAAATATATATTTGTTTTTTTGTTAAAAATAATTTTTTGGTTATAAAAAATAACTATTCTATTATTGGCTGTGTGAAAAGTATTTTTCTAATTTAAAATTAATTTTGTTAACTAAAATTTAAATTGCTCTATTTTTGTTAGAAATGGAGTTATTCTATTATATTATTTATTGCGTTGTCAATTTAAAATTTAATTAAATTTTCAAAAATTCATGTATTTTTTTGAAAATTTATTTTCTTGTTAAAATTTGGACAGTTTGATTGCAAATTTCTTCTTTTTGATTAAAATATCATTCTTCGTTGAAAGTTAAACACTTGCGTTAAAAAATCATTTTTAATTTTTATGACTACGCTGAACATTCATTCGATTCATTCTTAAATGAAAATTTAATTAGTTGATACAAAATTTACTTTTTTGAGTTGAAAATTTGATTTTTTTAAACAAATTTATACATTTTGTGAAAAATTCGTGTTTCTTGCAAGAAAATAATTATTTTTCGTTGAGAAATATTATTTTTAGTTGAAAATGGAACATTTGTATTGAATTAAAATATGAACACCTTTTTTAAAAATTAATTAAAATTTTTTTTAACATTTTGAGAAAACCTATTTATTGTTTGTTTTCAATTATTTGAAAATTCAATTATTTGTACCAAAATTTATGTTTTCTATTTTGAAATCCACTTGTTTAAAAACTGGTCTATCTAAATTAAGGATTAAAATATTTTATTAAAAGATCGTTTTTTTATGTAAATTAATTTTCTTGGTTAAAACCTTCACAGAATTGACGGAATTCAACGGTTTCACGAAATTCCAGAAAGTTTTGGATAATACGAAATTCGCAGAAATCAAAGCATTTATGGAATTCACATAATTATCATTATTCATGAAATTCACGGAATCCTCGAGATTGTCGGAATTCGCAACATTCATGGAAATAACGAAAATTCAAGAAATTCCTGTAATTGAATCAATTCACTACATTCATATAATTTGAAATTCGTGGAATTTGCGAAATACAAGGAATTCCAAAAATTAAGTTAATGGAGTTTAATGACTTGATGGAATATATTGAATTCTTGGAATTTAATAAATTTATTGAATTTAATTTAATCACGGAATATAAATAAATAATTCGAGAGATTTGCACGGATTCCGTAAAATCCGCTAATTCCATCAATTACGTAAATTCCATCAATTCCTCAAATTCGATTGATTCACTGAATTTCGATAATCCAGTGTGTTCCGTAATTTCAATGAATTCCTTGAATTCCGTCAGTACCAAGAATTCCATAAATTTCAATAATTCCGTGTATTCCTTTAATTCCATTAATTTTTTTAAATACTTCGCAAATTCCGTGACTTCCGGCAATTTAAATAATTACATAAATTCCTTTAATTCCGTGAATTCCGCGAATTCCATGAATTCGATGAATTCTCTGAATTTCGTAATTCCATGAATATTCTGAATTCTAAGCTTTAGTAAATTCGTTTAGTTCCTTTAATTCCATTAACACACTGAAATCCATTACTTTCGTTAATTTCATGAATTCTATCAATTCGTTTAATTCCATGCATTGCGTGAATTCCCTTAATTCCGTGTATTCCTTAATTTTCTAAAATTCCATGAATTTTATAAATTCACTTAAAGATTCATCCTTTTGGTCGAGAATTCTTGAAATTTATTGGTTAATAATTAAACAAGTAGGTTTTTAAGGTTGAACTACTTTTCTAAATATAAAAAATAAATTTCTTTTTTTCTTGAATATTAATCTCTTTGGTAGAGAGTTCTTGAATTTTATAGAAATTCAACTTTTGGATTAAGAATTCTTAAATTTGGGTAAAAATTCATTTTTTCGTCAGAAAAATAGTCCTTTTGTTTAAAAAAACAGCTTTTTTGGTTAACAAATTAACAACTGCGATTATAATTTGAACATCTTCTAAATAATTTAAAAAAATTCTTTCATGAATCTGAATGTTTTGAAAACATAGATTTCATTGAATTCCTTTAATTTCTTTTATTTTATTAACACATTGAAACCCATCACTTTCGTTAATTTTATAAATTCTATCAATTCCTTTAATTCCATGAATTCCGTGAATTTTCATAATTCCATGAATTTTTTGATTTTCTTAAATTCCACGAATTTCATAAATTCTGCGAATTCCAAAAATTTCGAATATTCCTATAAGTCCATTAATTCCGCGGAATTATTGACTTTAGTAAATTTTATGAATTCTATAAACTCGTTTAATTCTATAAATTTGTTTAATTCCATTAACACGATGCAATAAGTTACTTTCGTTAATATCATGAATTCTATCCACTTCTTTAATTCCGTGAATTCCCTTAATTCCATGAATTTTATAAATTCTGTGAATTCCAGAAATTTCGTCAATTCTTCCAATTCCATTAATTCCTCGAAATCCTTGACTTCAGGGAATTTTACGCATTCTATCTATTCCTCTAATTCCATGCAATCCGCCAATTCCTTTAACCCCACGATTTTCCTAAATTTCGTGGATTTCATTAATTTTCGTAAATCTGTGAATTTTACTAATTATACCGCAAATTCCGTGACTTTCGGCAATTTAAATAATTTCATAAATTCCTTAAATGCCGTGTATTCCGCGAATTTTCTGAATTCAATGAATTCTCTGAATTTCCTAATTCCATGAATATTCTGAATTCGAAACTTTAGTAAATTCGTTTACTTTCTTTAATTTCCATTAACACACTGAAATCCATCAATTTTGTTAATTTCATGAATTCTATCAATTCCTTTAATTCCTTTAATTCCGTGAATTCCCTTAATTCCGTGAATTCCCTTAATTCCGTAAATTCCTTAATTTTCTAAAATTCCATGAATTTCATAAATTCCGTGAAATCCAAAAATGTCTCAAATTCCTTCAATTTCCTTAATTTCGCAAAATCCTTCACTTCAGTGAATGTCATGAATTCTATAGATTTCTTTCATTCCATGAATTCTGCGAATTCCTTCAACTTCATGATTTCCTTGAATATCGTAAATTAGCAAATAGGTTTTAGGGTTAAACTACTTTTTCCGAAATTAAAAAAAGTTCCTTTCATTCTCAAATATTAATCTTTTTGGTGGAAAATTCTTGAATATTATTGAAATTTAACTTTTGAGTCAAGAATTCTGAAATTTGGTTAAATATTCATTTCGGCGGTATAAAATTAATATTTTTGTTTTAAAAATCATCTTTTTGCTTGAAAATTTAACCAATAGGTCTTAAACTTGAACCAGTTTCTTAAAAATCAAAAAGAAAATTTTTTACTTCTTTCTTAAAAATTCACCCTTTTGGTCGAGAATTCTTGAATTTTATTGGTTAACAATTAAACAACTAGGTTTTCAGGTTGAACTACTTTTCTACATATAAAAAATAAATTTTTTTTTTCTTAAATATTAATCTCTTTGGTAGAGAGTTCTTGAATTTTATAGAAATTCAACTTTTGGATTGAGAATTCTTAAATTTGGGTAAAAATTCATTTTTTCGGTAGAAAAATAGTCTTTTTGTTTAAAAAATCAGCTTTTTTGGTTAAAAAATTAACTACTACGATTATAATTTGAACATCCTTTGAATAATTAAAAAAAAATTCTTTCATGAATCTGAATATTTTGAAAACATAGATTTTAGTAAATTCCTTTAATTCCTTTTATTTCATTAACACACTGAAACCCATCACTTTCGTTTATTTCATAAATTCTATCAATTCCTTTAATTCTATGAATTCCGTGAATTCCTTCAACTCCAGGAATTCCATGAATTCCGCGAATATCATAAATTCTATGAATTTCATTCGTTCTGTTCATTTCATGAATTTCATAAATTCCATCAATTTACGTAATTTCATGAATTCCGCAAATTCCCTTAATTCCATGAATTCTTTAAATTTAGTTAATTCTAAAAAATGCCGTAAATTCTTTGAATTTCAAAAATTTGGTGAATTTCTTCGCTACCCTTCATTCCGCGAAATCCGTAACTTCCGGCAATTTAAATAATTTCATAAATTCCTTTAATTTTATGAATTCTTTGAATTTCGTAAATTCCATGAATATTGTGAATTCAAAAAATTTAATAAACCCTCTAATTTGTTTAATTCCATTAACACAATGCAATAAGTTACTTTCGTTAATTTCATGAATTCTATCCACTTCTTTAATTCCGTGAATTCCCTTAATTCCATGAATTTTATCAATTCTGTGAATTCCAGAAATTTCGTCAATTCTTCTAATTCAATTAATTCCGCGAAATCCGTGGCTTCCGTGAATTATACGCATTCTATCAATTCCTCTAATTCCATGCAATCCGCTAATTCCTTCAACCCCACGATTTTCTTAAATTTCGTGAATTCCAATAATTTTCGAAATTCTGTGAATTTTAAAAATTTCGTGAACTTGCTCAGTTCCATTTATTCCGCAAAATCCGCCACTTTCGTGAATTTCATGAATTCCGTAATTTTCTTGGATTTTGTGAATTCCATAAATTTTGTAAATTCCTTCACTATCATTAATTCCGCGAAATCCGTAAATTCTGTAATTTAAATAATTGCATAATCCCTTTAATTCCGTGAATTCCGCAAATTCCTTTAATTCCATGAATTCTTTGAATTTCGTAAACACCATAAATATTTTGAATTCCAAACTTTTAGTAACTTCCTTGATTCCATTACACACACTAAAATCCGTCACTTTCGGCAATTTCATGAATTCTGTCAATTCCTTTAATTCCGTGAATTCCCCCTTAATTCCATGAATTTATAAATTCTGTGAATTCCAGTAATTCCGCGAAATCCGTGGCTTCCGTGAATTATACGCATTCTATCAATTCCTCTAATTCCATGCAATCCGCTAATTCCTTCAACTCCACGATTTTCTTAAATTTCGTGAATTCCATTAATTTTCGAAATTCTGTGAATTTAAAAAATTTCGTGAATTTGCTCAGTTCCATTTATTCCGCAAAATCCGCCACTTTCGTGAATTTCATGAATTCCGTAATTTTCTTGAATTTCGTGAATTACATAAATTTTGTAAATTCCTCCACTATCATTAATTCCGCGAAATCCGTGGGTTCTGCAATTTAAATAATTGCATGATCCCTTTAATTCCGTGAATTCCGCAAATTCCTTTAATTTCATGAATTCTTGGAATTTCTTAAATTCCATGAATATTGTGAATTCCAAACTCTTAATAAATTGCTTGATTCCATTAACACAATAAAATCTGTCACTTTTGGTAATTTTATAAATTCTATCAATTGCTTCAATTCCGTGAATTCCGTTAATTCCCTTAATTCCATGAATTCCTAGATTTTTCTAAACTCCATGACTTTCATAAATGCCGTCTATTCTAAAATTTTTGTACATTCCTTTAATTCCATTATTTCGTCAAAATCCTTGACTTCAGCGAATTTCATGAGTTCCATAAACTCCTTTAATTCCATCAATTCCGCGAATTCCTTTAACTCCATTAATTCCATGAATTCCGCAAATATCAAAAATTCACTGAATATGATTCTTTCTATTAATTTTATGAATTTCATACATTTCATCAATTCCTGCAATCCCATGATATTGTGAATTCCAAACTTTTAGTAACTTCCTTGATTCCATTACACACAATAAAATCCGTCCCTTTCCGCAATTTCGTGAATTCTGTCAATTCCTTTAATTCCATGAATTCTGCGAATTCCTTCAACTCCATTAATTCCATGAATTCCACGAATATCAAAAATTCCCTGAATTTGATTCGTTCTGGTTATTTTGTCAATTTCATCAAATTATGTAATTTCATGAATTTCGCAAGTTCCTTCAATTCCATGAATTCTGCGAATTTCTTTAATTTCGTAAATTTTTTGAATTTCGTAAGTTCCATGAATATTGTGAATTCCAAAATTTTAATAAATTCCTCTAATACCTTTAATTCCATTATTACAATTAAATAAGGCACTTTCGTTAATTTAATGAATTCCATCCATTCCTTTTAATTGCATGAATTCCGTGAATTTTTTAATTCCATGAATTTCAAAGATATCACAAATTCTTTCATATACATTAATTCTGCAAAATCCGTGACTTCAGTGAATTTTATAAATTCTATCCATTCCTTTTAATTTCATGAATTCCGTGAATTCTTTAATTCCAGGAATTCCAAAGATATCACAAATTCCTTCAATTCCATTAATTCCGCAAAATCCGTCACTTCAGTGAATTTTATGAATTCCATAATTTCTCATAATTCCATAAATTCTGGAAAGTCCTTCAACTCCAATATTTACTTGAATTTCGAGAATTCCATGAATTTTCGAAATTCCGTGAATTTTACAACTTTCCTAAATTCTTTCTGTCCCATCAATTGCGCAAGTGTCGCAACTTTCTTAAATTTCATGAATTCCGTAATTTTCTTGAATCTTTTGAATTCCATAAATTCCGCCAATTTCATGAATTCCAGGAATTCCTTGATGACAGTAATTCTTTGAATTTGATGAATTTTACAAATTCCTTCTGCACAATTTTCGCCTTACACATGATCTAATACATGTATTGAACAATTGTCTTTCCAATAAAATGTTTGCGATTTTATATTACGCTTGTATTATAGAAATATTATAGAAAATTTTTAGATTTCAAAATATTTTTAAGAAAGCAGATAAAAATAAAGGGTTTAAAATCCCGGAATTTCCCGTAATATTTAAAAAATGAAAATTTCGATTATGACAAAGATCCATTCCCTAAATTCTAATATTGAAGCGGTGAAACGGAAAGCCGCAAGTCTGCCTCATAACCGGTAGTCATGCATATTGCAATTGTGCATATTGCGCCCTCCTGACGAACGAGTGTGCACTTACACATGTTTAGATGAGGTTCATGTGTGACCACGAACAATATACCTATATTCTGCGAATGCGAGGGTAGTTCCTGTAAATTTTCCAGCATACATTTTCTCGACATAAAATATCAGTGTAATGTGGTTAAATGGTGTATACGCCTCAGAACCCTATACAATAGGGGCTTTAAAGCAATTAACCTAAGTACATTCATAATTATGAAACACCTTGACAAAAATATATCACGGCTTAAAGTGTTTGAATAGAATAGAGCATTCTAACGAGAAGAAAGGAGAGGCTCTATTAGTCTAGAAACGAAAATTCACTACCAGTAGAGAAATTCAAAACAATTTATATTTAGTTTTTTTATTTTTGAAATTTATTCTTCTTTTTAGAATAATAGTGAAATAGACTTTTTGGTTCAAAAATTCATGAATTTTGTTAAAAATTCGTCTTTTTTGGTAGTGCATTTCCCTTAATTTAATTAATCTTTTCATCTCGACAATTCGTCTTTCTTTTAGCTGTAAAGTCAAATTTTTGTTTAAGAATTCACCTTTTTTGTCGAGAATTCTTGAATTTGATTGGAAATTCGTCTTTTTGATATTAAACTAATCTGATTATTCAAAAATTCCTTTTTATTTAATTGAACAATTTGGTGTTAAAGTTCTTCTACTTTTTTTAATTAAAAAAAGGTTTCTTTCATTCTTAAAAATACACTTTTTGCTTGAGAATTATTGAACTTAATTGAAATTTAACTTTTTGGTTGAGAATTCTTAAATTTGGCTCAAAAGTCACTTTTTACGTTTTAAATTTGAACTACTTTTTCAGAAATTAAATAAGAATTCTTTCATCTTTTTCGTTATGAATTCGGTTAAAAGTTCATTTTTTTGGTATAGAATCAATACTTTTATTTAAAAAATCATCTTTTTCAGTAAAAATTTTAAAATAGGTCTTAAAGTTGAACTACTTTCATAAAAATTGAAAAGAAAAATATTGAAATCTTTCTTAACAATTTACAAATTTGGTCTAGAATTCTTAAATTATATTAGAAGCTTCTCTTTTTTGGCAGTAAATTAATGGTTTCGTCTCGAAATTCATTTTTGTTTTAGTTGTAAAGACATAAATTATGTTTAAAAATTAATCTTTTTGGTTAAGAATTTTCGAATTTTATTGGAAACTTATCTTTTTGGTGGTAAACTAATCTGATTATTTAAAAATTCCTTTTTTTGGTTAAAAGCTTAAGATGTAGGTTTTAAAGTTGAACTACTTTTTCAAATTATAAAAGTTATCTTTCAGTCTTAAAAATTCATCTGTTTGATTAAGAATTCTTAAATTTCAAAAAAATTAAACTTTTTGGTTGAGAAATTTTAGATTTTATAACAAAAAAATGTTCGGTATAAATTTAATATTTTTGTTTAAAAAATCACCTTTTATTGAAAATTTAACTGCTTCCATAAAAATTAGAAAGAAAATTTTTTAAACTTTTTAAAAAGTTTACCTTTTCTTCTTTCATCATAATTCTTAGATTATATTATAAACTCGTCTTTTTTCGCAGTGAATTAACCGTTTTGTCTCAAAATTCATCTTTGTTTTTGTTGCAAAGACAAAATTTTTGTTTAAAAATTCATTTGTTTGTTTAAAAATTTAACAACTCGGTTTTGAAGTTCTTCTACTTTCTCTTAATTAAAAAAATTTCCTTTCAATTTTAAAAATACATTTTTTTTGCTTGAGAATTCTTAAATTTGGCTACAAAGTAATTTATGGTGACCTCTTTTTTAAACGTAAAATTAATCGAACTAAAGAATTAAATTTCTACTTTTATCGATCGTCGATAATTATTTCGATTTGCGTGTTTTTACTTTTTCTTTCAATAAAAGCCGATATTTTGCAATAGATTATTATTATTATTGTGCATTATACGTCAATTTTTTCTCATGATTATTCAATTGTTAGTTTAATTTTATGCATTGGAGTAAATATTATTTTCAGTAATGTCATCAAACAAATAAAATAGTTTTTATATCATTTTTAACATTTTAAATCTACATATAAATTTAAAGACATAATGCAAGTAAATTTTAATAATCAAATTCGAATAATATGAATAATATATATACAAAATTGTAATAAAACTTAAAAAG
The DNA here is from genome assembly GCA_010014905.2 of Druon quercuslanigerum. NCBI lineage: Eukaryota > Metazoa > Arthropoda > Insecta > Hymenoptera > Cynipidae > Druon > Druon quercuslanigerum. Next base: position 10,385 of record JAAAKG020140562.1, read on the forward strand.
TCTTAAAAAGTGTCTTAAAAAGTGTTACATAAATTATAAATTGATCAGAAATTGATACTATAAGATATAACTGTTAAAGAAATTAAACTATTATAGTTACTTCAAGTCATTTAATGTCAATGAGTACATATGCATAATATAGTTCAAAATTTTTGTCTTCTAAATTGTAAAATTTTAATGATATTATAATTGATTATTTGTAACATTATAATATTTGAACGAAAATAAAAAAAAATCAAGAGGAATAAAGTGTGGAATAACAATTTTTTAAATTTAAAAATTGATCTTTTACAAATATAATATTTTAAATGTGTACCACATACAATACAACTATATGTTTCTTGTTTAAAAAATTTTAAACAACCTCTTGAACATTAAAATTTTTTAATATAATATCATTTAAAGAATTTACGCTTCAATATTTGAAATTAGATTGTATAAATAAAACCTCATTCATACATTGATGTAAAACATTTTCATAAACTTTAATTACAAATTACAATTTTTATGTTACTACCTTTAATTTCAACAAAACTATAATAAGGTGCTAATTTTCTGTTAATAATTAAATGTCAAATAGTAATTAAAAAATATTTTTCAATTAATAAACAATGAAAATATCCAGCAGAGTGTACAATTAAAAAAAAATCATTAAAAAAGTTAATTTTTAAAATCAAATATATTAATTTTGATTAACAAATTATAATTTCTAAAATAAAAATATTAATTTTATAACACAATTGATCTTAAAAAGAAAACGTAAAGCATAAAAAGATAATTTTGTTTGCAGTTCAAATAGAATTATTGTTATGAAATTACAAAAGGTTAAAAAAAGAATAGTACAATTTTAACAGAATAAATGTATTTTATTTTTAATTAAAAATTTAAATTTAAAACTTGTGATAGAGCAAATTATTTCGAACAACAAAGTTATTATAAAAATAAATTTCATTAGAAAATTGAAAAAATGTTTAATGAATCATGAATTTGGAACAAATTAAAATTAAATTAACCTATATATTTAAATATAAACAAAATTATAATGATTCTAATAACATAAACTTTTTTTAAATAATAGGAAATTTTTAAAGGTTATTGATAAACTATTCATAAGCCTTAAACAAATGTTTTAATTGTTCAAGTAGAGTAAAAAATGTACATAAAATTTTATTTAGTAAAATATGAAAGGATTTTCAAACATCTGTAAAAAAATATATTTGAAATATAATAATAAAAATTGTTTTACATTTCTGAAAAAGTTCTTTTTTTATTTTCTTATCAGTTTTCAATATATTAGTATTAATTTCACACAAAATTTGTATTTTATTTTTATATATTATAAATTTTTTAATTATATGGTTTAAAAAATTATCACTTCCTTTATTCATTATTTGATTCAATTTTTTTGCTTAAATTTTGAATTTTCAGTTACTAATAAACATTATGTTCGTGTAAAAAATTAAAAATCTTGGACATTTTTTTTCAGTTTATAAAATTTGTAAGTTCCTTAACCAGGCCCCTCTTAATATAGCAACCAGACGCACAAGACGGCGAATGGACCACAGCATCTAGGCGTAAGGAATCGCGCAGTCGCAGTCTCCCATCCACGCAATCCGAAGCAGTGTCTCCAGAACGTGGGATTTTTCGGCCCCCACCACTCTCCGATATGGGAGCAATTCATTCAAACACAGCGT
>JAAAKG020140563.1:0-12077 GCA_010014905.2 Druon quercuslanigerum
TTTCGAATAATTCAACATTCGTTTTAATGGTTTTCGGTCAATTAATTATTCGGGAAATTATTTTTCCTTACAATAAATTTCGGTAATCTGATATTCGCTATTTTAATTTTCGGTCACTGGAACCATCGGAAAAATGACTGGCTGCCGCTCGTAAGTGCTTGTAAATCAAGATATCACAAGATACTTTCTAATGTGTTTTATATACTATGGAAAGTATTATAACTGTTTGTCGTAAAAATTAAAAAATAAAGCCGTAGTGCCGAACCAATCAATTATTAATTAATAAAAAAAGGATTATGTTTAGTAAATTCAAAAATGTCGGATCAAATAGAAGGTTAGGAACACCGATTTCTCTGGATATTGCAATCATTGCTAAAATGATCTTCGCCAGAAAAATCAAAAGATTTTCTCCTAATCTGGAATAATAATTTTTTTCAATTGCCACAATGTCACAGATTTTGCTATACTATACGTTGTAGCTGTGGAATTTATCGACGACGCCCTCGAAAGATCCCAAATACATAAATGAACTTTTGGCTGGGTCAAAATTTGATTCATTAAAAAAAATGCATATCTTGATAGGTTAGAGAGAGAAAAAATTAGGTTCTGGCATGAGTCAATGTAATATCCTACAAGCTAAATAAAAGACTTTTTCAAATAGTGTTATCGTAGTTATATTAGTTACATAGTGTGATTGTTCAGCGATGTCTAGATCAAGCTATCAGTCTTACAGTAAAGCCACAACAGCATATAGTGGTAGAAGCATGATAGAAGTGGAGGTAGGATAAAATCACTGAGAATTAGTCAAAAAGTTTAAATAAAATTTAGGTCAATTGAACTATAAAACTTTAAGGAAGGGTTACTATTTTAAAATTTTTTACGATCGGAGAACGCCAGCCTAAAGGAGTATCGTTAATTTCATTTCGAGTCATATATTTAATCTCACCACTGTGTATGTTTATTTTCACCCGTCTTTCAGTCTGAGATTGAAACTCATCTCTTGATGCATATATTCCACGAAGAAATGCATTTTTTCTTTCGAATATAGCAAATACGTCGCCATCTGATGTTGATAATACCGTTTTTTCTTGGTTTGGCATGGACTGATGGACATTGCTTTTCCCTCTCAATTCAATGGGTTTATCGCGAGGAAACGTGAATTTCCGAATTTCGAAGCGCCGGTTTGGATTCGTGTTGGGAATGAGCCGAACAAATCTGAGTTGTTCAGCATCCTGTCCAAGTATGCGTGCAGAGGAACGTGTGGCAATTGGAGACCTGGACCTGATTCGAAGAGAAGGTTCGACAGTAGAAGAAGTACTGACCGCAAATACCGGAGACTCATGTACGTCAGGAGGAGCAGATCTTTCAGGAGAACGAAGTACGTCAGGAGAATCGGATGTCCTGGGTAGAGGAACACCCGGAATAGGGGCGCCATTAGGTAGACAATCGAAGTGTAAACTCAGTTCTGCAACAAGAAACGGAGTATTCATTCTTTTCGTATTTTCTTTCAGGATATGTTGCCGGATCACAATTTTCTCTTCTGGGATAATTTTTTTCTTAGAAAGAGAATTACCTAACATAATTTCGATAACTGGAATCTCTAGATTATAAGCCAGAAGACAAAAAGGTTTTATCACATACGTCCCGCACGGTTGCTACAAAATCTTTTTTAATTATTACCTCACCATCCTTGATCAATTTTTTATTTTCCCTCGCCGTTATACGTATCCTTAAAGATATAAAATCAAATTCACGCTTAGAAAACTTATACTGCTAATGCAAAATAAATTCTGGTTTCTAAATTTACTTTTAAAACTTTTAATGGGAACATGCACAGTACATAATTTGGTAAGGGGTCATTCACATATCACGTTGAACAAATCTAGTGGGTGGCAAATTGTTAAAATCTTTCTGCTCTCCTGAGTTAAGGGGCTATGAGAATTAGATGATCTTACGTAAAACATTTTTGTCTAATGAAAATCAAACCAACAAAATATATTTTATTTAATCTTATTTTCGAAACTTCGTATCAAGTTAAATTTAAATTAAGTCAAGCTTTTTGATTGTTTCTGATTTTTTGGTCCAATCTGTAGTTCCCTTGATGGCATCAATATCGTTCGCCATATCTATTCCCGTTGAATTAATGGTCCTGGCCTTCTCAATTAATGCCGAAATCTCTCTGGCAACCCACTATTTGAACTTTCCTTGACCTCAGGCTTGGAGTGGTGTATTATTATTTCATCCACGATGATTAAAAGGAAGCCACGTACCCATCTTGTAGATAGCTTTCTTATGCTTCAATTTTTATTTACAATATTATATACCCATTTCTTTAAAATATCTACAGAACTAGAAATCTCACACAACATTACTGTTTTCTCATCCATTACCAAACCGTGAAGTTTTACGATAATTTAGGATAATATTTATTAATCTTAACTTTTAGTTTTAGGAATTTTGAAGCATGAAGTTAAATTTTTAATTAAAAAGATGAACTTTGCAACAAAAATATTAATTTACTGCCAATAGAAGATCAATTTTTAATAAAATTCAAGAGTTCTCAACCAAAAAAATGAGTTTTTAAACAAAAAGATAAAAAAGATTAACTTTATAACGAAAGTATTAATTTACTACCAGAAAGACAAATTTTCAATAAAATACATGAATTCTCGCCCAAAAATTAAATATTCAACTAAAAAATGAATTTCTAACGACATTAGTTCTTGTAGAAATGAAAATAAAATTTGAATTTTTGTTAATTAAATACAGTTTCAGCTGCTACCTTTTACTGGGAAATATAAATTATAGTGCAATTTAGATCAATTAAATTATCAATCTTAATATCAGCCCGGGACAAAACTAAAAAAAAAGTTCGTTACAATGTAGATTGAGTTATTTTGCAAGATAGCACATTTATTGGCTCTCACAGGAGTATGAGATTTACATTTTTAAACTAAAAAATTATGAGATTTACATTTTTAAACTCAAAAATTTAAAGTTGTAAGTAAGTAACATGAAATAAGATTTCTTGATTGAAAATTTTTATTGACTATATTTTTATAAATAGAATATGTTTAGCATTTTTTTAAAGGTTTTTAAAGTAAGAATTTTTGCCTTTATTACTAAAGCCTCATTTACAAATAAAATTGGTTCATTTAAAAACATAAAGCTTTAAAAATAAGGTCCCGCAATTGGAAATTGTTACCACGATTGTTTAGGAAATGATTATTGGTCTGGAATGTTGTTGACAGTTACAATCCTAAAATTCTTTAAGATTGGCCCACGATAAGCCAAGGGAGAATCTAGAATTTCCTTTGGAGTCATACATTTAACCTCGCCACTGTATATGTTAATTTTCGCCCGTCTTTCCTGACGAGATTGAAGGTTATCTCTTGATGCATATATTCCACGAAGAATTGTATTATTTTTGTCCAGTATGGCAAAAATATCACCATTCGATGTTGATAATACCATTCTTTCTTCGGTTGGCATGGGGTGTTGTTGATTATATGTTCCTCTCAATTGAATGGGTTTATCAGGAGGAAAAGTGTATCTTTGAATTTCGAAAAGCTGGTGTGGGTTCGTGTTGGGAATGAGCCGAATAGATGCAAGGTTTTCAAGATCATATCCAAGCACGCGTATACTAGAACGAGTGGCAGTTGGAGATTTGGACCTGACCCGAAGAGAAGGCTCGACAGTGACCGGAGATACCGGAGAATCAGGTCCGGCAGGAGGAGGATATATTTCAGAAGAACGAAATATGTCAGAAGTATCAGCAGTCCTGGAACGTGGAACGCCAGGAATAGGGGCGCCATTAGGTAGACAATCGAAGTGTAAACTCAGTTCTGCAACCAGAAACAGGGGATTACATTTTTGTTGTCATCCTATTTTGCCGGATTTTAATTTTCTCTTGTGGCATATTTTTTTCTTTCAGAAAGACGATTACCTAAGCGGTTATGATTAACTGGAATCGCAGGATTAAATGCAAGACAAGGTGGGGCTGCATAATTTTATATGAAAAGTTCGAGGATCCCGCAGTTAAGAGTGGGAAGTTGTTGTAAATGGTGTCTATAATCAATTTTTCCTGAACTTAAAATGATCCCATAAGCCGTTTTTTTATTCGTGATAAATTCATTAAAATTGCTATGTATAATAATTTAAACGCTAAATGAGCTGGTACAGCAATATGATACGTGCTTGAAAAAGTATATAAGCAAGTTAAAGTACTTGAAAATCGTTATTCGGGATAGGCCCGCAACACCGCCGTTTTAGTTGCCCTCTGGGTCATATTGTTTTCAGGTCGTGTTTTAATTTTTTAATTACATATCCCACTGGTATATGTGAACTGACTTTTTATTCTTTTAATGGCGTAAATTAGATATTAAAAGGTTTAAACGCTTCGGGAGTAAAACGAATCTTCAGAAAATTAAAATTAATGGTCACCTAAATTTTTCTTATGATTCAAGGAAGTTTTTTGGAAAAATTCAGGCAATTATGTTTTATAGTTTGTAAGTCACAATTATTTTGGATCTCAGGAATGTCCCGTACTTAGAACCGCACTTCCAGGGGCGGTTAGAAAATTAAAAAGACTCTTTATATCTTTTATTTTAGCAAATGTTAGTCCAATTCAAGTTGTACAAAATCTTGGAAGATCTTGTAGTTTAAGATTAGTAGTAAACAAAAAGTAGTTGCCTTCTCCAATTTATAATAATCATTAACGTCAATTTTCCCCTCGGGGAAAAATTGTAAAACAAAAGCCAAAATATGACGTAGGACGGCCAACATTTTACGCTAAGCTCAAATGCCCTCCTCAAACTGAGCAAAATTAGTAAAAACAGCAATTAAGGAACTCAATCGGAATAAAGAAATTATAATATTATCCGCAGATAAATGTAACACAAAAGAAAATTATAAGAACAAAACCATGGACCTTCTTACTGACGATGCATACAAAAAACTCAAAGGGGACCCCACAAAAACAATAGTCAGTAAAAGAAAAACCCTTCTAAAACACTAAACTTGACAGAGAAACAACATCTAAATTATTGCCTACTAATCTTATCTCTCCAAGACTTTAATAAGTGCCAAAAATCCACAAAAGCAAAGTTCCGCTCAGGCCGATCGTCAGCGCCATAAACTCACCTACATACCAGAGGTGTTTGTTGAAGTTTGCCAGTTTTTTCAATAAAGAAAACTTTTAATCCTCAAGGGAATATCAAAAAGTTTTTATTTAAAGTATTGACCATTTGATTCTGCACATTTTGTCCATCTTTCAGGCAAATCATAGATTCCATTAAAAAAAAAACTTTTTCTCTTTCGTGGCAAACCATTCGACGAGCCATTTTTCGATTTGTTCAAAAGTGGGGAAGCGCTGCTCAGCAAGTGAGTATCCCATCGATGCGAAAAGGTGATAATCGGACAAGGCGAGGTCTGGAGAGTACGGCGGGTGTGATAATATTTCACAATTCAATGCTTTTAATGCGTTCTTCACCACTTTAGCGGTATGAGTCGGTGCGTTGTCATGTTGTAGGATAACTTTGCCATGTCTTCGGTCCCATTGCGGCCGTTTTTCGATCAACGCATGATTCAAATTAATAATTTGTTGTCGGTGGCGATCCGTATTCACCGTCTCACCAAATTTTGATAACTAGAAGTACACCACACCGCACTGGTCCCACCAAACACAGAGCATTGTCTAACGGCCAAAACAATTTGGCCTTGCAGTCGATGGGCCGACCTCACCAGGTGAAAGCCATGATTTTTTCCGCTTCGGGTTCTCGAAATATTCGTCCCCCATGAACGTTGGCAAATTGCTCTTCAGGCCACATTTAGTGTTTGTGCTAATTGTTGTTGAAATTGCGTTGGGTCTTCATCCAATAACGCCTGCAATTCCTCGTCTTCGAACTTTTTCGCTGCACCAGGATGTTCATTGTCTGTCAAATCGAAATCTCCACTTTTAAATTGACGAAACCATGTCTCACATGTTCCAATCACTGAAGCATGTTAACCATAAGTTTCTATCAGCAACCGATGAGCTTCAACTGCTTTTTTCTTTTGATGAAATAAGAAAAGCAAGGAATGCTGCAAATGCGATTTACTTGGAACGAAACTCGACATATTCACTGAGGTAAACAACTATGATGCTATTATTTTGGCAGAATAGAATTGTGTATTTTTAAAGGTTATTGTTCATAGAAAAATATAACATAGATGCTAAATCATAGAAATGTATACATATCTCCAGCGACATCTATGAGTAAAACCGGCAAACTTCAACTATCACCTCTGGTACAAGCTGGCACGCTTCCTCGCCAATAAACAGAATCCTTTCACAGGAAACTCTGTTACTCACGTCCAAAACTCTTTTGACTTTATCAAAAAAATACTTCAGATTCGCATTCAACCCAAAAACATCATAGCAAGTTCCGACGTAACATCTCTCTTCACGAAAGTACCAATCTCTGATACAATTGATATAATTAAATCTTTTGCAAACTTCCCCTCCGAGCGCATACCTTTGATAGAGCACTGTTTTAATAATACTTGCTTCTCTTATAACAACCAATTCTATGAACAAACCTCAGTAGCAGGAATGCGACCTCCAATGTGACCTGTAATAGCCAACATCTTTTTGGAACGTCTAGAAACCAAAATCTTCCATCCATTTAAGATTAAACCGGAATTTTAGTTTCGTTACGTGGACGACACTTTTGTCATCTGGCGACATGGACTAAATGAGCTAAATAAGTTTTTCGATTTTCTCAATAAATTACATCCTAATATTTAATTCGCCATGGAAATGGAACAAAGCGAAACATTGACTATCTTATATGTAGTAGTTTACAAACAATCGGATTATACATTAGAACATGAAGTTTACAGAAAACCCACCCATACAAACAGATACCTACATGTCTTCTCTCACCATCAGATATCTCAAAAACAATCGATCATCAACTCCCTTGTATCTCCATAACAGATAAAGGTAATTTGCAAAAGGTATGAAAAAACGTTAAACAAATCCTAATAAAGAGCAATTACACAATCCAAAAAATTGATAAAGCAATAAGAAAATACACACTAGAAAACAATTCAAAACAACCTAATAAAGAAAGAGAGAGAAAAATACCACCGTCCTACCCTACTTTCAAGGTGTCACAGAACAAATAGGAAGAATTCTCAACAAACACAACATGCAAACCATATTTAAACCACCCGCGAAAATAGGACAACTTCTAAACAACCCTAAAGACAAAAAGGCGCCTCTGGCTGAACATGGTATCGAAATAGGATATAACATTTTATTTGATAAAACAACCCTCTTTGCAAAAACACACAATATTTTTCCAAGAAAACACAGAGAAGCAATCGAAATCCTAAAGCACCCTAATATAACTTCAATAGGGACAACGTTTATAATACTAATTGGACTTGGCATTCCGTCCTCCCGGATTTTTTAAAATAAGACTTGATTGGCCAGTCAGGTGCGTCATGTCTCCACGGTGGGGCGCTTTGGCTAATAGCAGGCATCGTAGAGAGTATACATAAGAACAACATAACCTGATACCTTAGTTTCAGGTCAGCCCTGAAGAAGTGCAACCCCGAAATATCTCTTTTATCATAATGAATCACGGTGAAAGCATTAAATCTATTATAAAAGCTTTACTAATTTAAAAATTTTTCGGTTTGCGGATTTTGCACTTGAAACTTCTTTCAACATCCTGCAAAAAATCTTTACATTTCGTAATGTCAGTAAATGGAGGGAAACGAGCGTTTTGGATCAATTCCATATATTCATTCTGCGTTTCTATGCGCTCTAATTTTGTTTGCTTCTGCGAACATGTGCCAAAATTCCTATCACATTGGCAATAGGAGTGTCCAAGAATTGAAAAGATGTACTTAATTTCAATTTGCAAACGAATAAACAATAGAAGCAAAAAAGTAAATACAGTATAATTTTTATTTCATCCGGGACATCCATTTTAAAATACATTTATGGAGCTGAATTTTACTTTATTAAACTCCTTCATTATTTCGTACTGAATAAAATTGCATACAGTGTTTGCTCCTTTTTTTACAATCCCTTCAAGAAGAGGAAACATGTAGCTTGTGCCCTTGTTTTTTATGTGCACATTAAATAAAAAACAGCCATACTAACCGTTTGTGAAATTATTCGAAAACTGGTAATTTAGGTAAGGGTAACTTCTGTGCAAAGTCGAATTCGCAACATGGACTAGTATTTTCAGAGAGTATTTGCTGCTTCTCTTTCACTTGTATAGCAAGTATTGCTTGCATCAGTTCGAGGAAGTTTGAAAGTGAAGCCGACATAATGGTTATAATATTTTAAATAGATAGTTCCAATTGTCCAATGTTATACAGAAGTTGATATTGCAGGACGAGTTAGCACGCGTACCGGACACACATTTTTTGTTTATATATATATATATATATATCTCTCTCTTTTGATAGAAAGTTAAATATTCTTTCAAATACTGTTAAGATATTTTCCTTGGAATTACAAATCGGCGAAACACATAACTTTTTAGAGTGGGTTTCCCGAAGGCGAAATCATTAAACACCTCTGGCCTTGATACGTTTAGAATTAAAAACATGACGAAAATGATTTCCCATAATTTATAAAAAACTCACGTAGTCTTTTTGATCTCAGACTTACATTCATTGATTGTAAGCCAGAGAATCAGTGCTGCTAACCTTGATTTCAAATTCATAAGCTATTTTCAATTCGCGAGCACTTGGCTTTATACATTCTTTATTCATAATTAACCAACTTAAATTTGGTATTTTTCACGGCTAGGAAGAGAATGTTAACAGGCCGAGGGGTTATTTCCATGACCCTCTAGAAATTCAAACAGTTGCTTCGTAGCGGCATATTGAAGATGACTCATGTAAAATAAATTGCAAATACCAAAGAATTGAATTGTAAAAAAAATAGAAATTGTAAAATTTAGACTTAAGCAAAGCACGTTACTACTTTACTTGAGCTAACCAGAAAGAAAAACCACTCTACTTATCAGTATTTTGATCCATGCATCATTAACTCTTGGGCCGACGCACACACCAAACTAATACTAAACCACCAGACTACTCTCCTCAAGAACAGATAACCTCTTCGGAAACTCTCTTGGAGTCTCGAGACGCGTGTGAAGAAGCGAGTCGGATCGCTGCCCGGCTAAACTGCCTGTTCTTGCCGGCCGGGCGAGCTATGCCGTAATTGGCTGGCTGTCCCCACTCGTTACCCTCAAAACGTGTCTTCGGTCTCATCATTTTGTGCGGATATTTGCCGCATAGGATGGTACACTATGCTCGTACTATGTGTCTTAATGCAGGCAATGTTCGTTTTTATATGCGGTAGTATATACCTCCACGTTACAAACACAATTGCCTAATATTTTCCAAAAAAATTTCCTTGAATCCTAGCAAAAGTTAAAGTGACCGCTAATTTTAATTTTCTGAAAATTCTTTCGACTCCCGAAGCGTTTGAAACTTTCAGTATCTAATTTACGCCATGAGAAGAATAAAAATCGTTATAAATTTTCAGTGACAATTAATTAATATTCTATTAGGACCATTATTTTTGTAACACGATGGTGCATATTTTCTAAAAATTTTATTACAAAACTCCTATTAATGTAGAACTTATGGCGATTTGAACACAAAAAATTCGTAATTTGCGATTGCAGAAAAAAATAAAATTTTCTTGATTATTTTGCAAACTAATAAGGTCATAAAATTTATTTATAAGACTAAAAAGATACGCAATAAAATTGTCTATGGGAATATGTTATTATATAATTAAAAATTGAGCTGAAAAAAATATTCCCCAAGGGCCAGCTTAAACGACGGCGTTTCGAGCATATCCCCTTTTGATCGCCAGCGGTTCTATTTAAATATATAAGAGTTTGTAAATTAAAGGTGTCTACTATTATATTCGCGAACAGCTTTGAGTAAATTTTCTGCATACTTCGGATGTGTCTTTTTCACTTTATACTTAATCCACATTTTTTTAAAGTTTGCATGAGCTCATTCCACAGCTTTCTGAACCCCAATTCTTTCTTTTTTTTCTCGTAAAAATATACTTTTATCTCTAAATCGCAATAACATATTTTTTAAACCAGCGCTCATGGCAAGGAAATCTGATTTTATATCAGTTGAAAAATAAGAATCTACAACCTCTTTGAATGCTTCAAAACATGTAAGAAATTGCATGCAAGAAAAATTACAGGTTGTTGTGCAAATTTTACGTAAAACATCCATTTTGTTTAATAATGTTTTACACGAATTTCCATTAAATCCTGCACTTCCATATAAAATTTTGTGGCTTAAATTGCAGTTTGTTTTTGCTTGGAAGCACCGAATCATTGTCCAACCTCCACCGCCGTCTGCACCAATTTTAATGTACATTTCATCTACTTCACGAGATTCCTTAACATCATCGATTTCAACATCAATTTTAACATCACTGGCATTTTGTTAAATCAAAATAAAAGCCAACTGTTGATTTAAAGCTTTGATTAATTCTTTTATATTAGGTTCAGATATTTTTCTTTTTTTTTCGTTTCACTTCGAAGTGGTGTAGCGATTCCTAAAGTTGTGTTAGTTGACAAATCAAAATAAGTAGTAGTTTTCGATAAATTTTCAGCTGATGCCACCCGTTGTTCAGCTTTTTTGTTTTGTTTCGTAAAACACTAACAGCCATTGGTCTACCTTGTTCTCTTGATAACGATATCGAATCATTATTTTGACGCTTTTGTCGGTAGATTCTTCTGTAATTACATTACACGCCAAATGTTCATTCACTCTCTGATCTAATAATGAATTCAAGTTTTGCATTAATTCCTTGTTTGTACAATAATGATGAATTCAAGTTTTGCATTAATGCTTTGTTTGTACAATAATGCATGCTGACCTGCTAAGGCTGCCCCCACCACTGCATCCAGCGCGTTACCCCTCGCTGGCTTTTTCTCGCCTGGGATTATATTTTAGAAGGCAAGCGTACCTGAGCGCACTCGAATTGCGTCAGCGGTCAACCACTATCCCAAACTGAAACCTGAACTGCGCAGGAAGAAAAGGTGTAAAATTAGGTAGTTTTCAGAGATCATGAATTGCGCTAGAGTTATCTGCAGGTGCTCCTCCCATTAAAGTGGAACAATGTGCAAATATCATTTTACAAAAATTATGTTTTTTCACAATATTAATTAATTGAATACTGATTAATATTTAAAAATAGGTTTCTGTTTTAAACATTCAAACATCTAAACAATATATTCGAAATATATTCGAAAATTCCAAAATTTTAACTTGAAATGACCAAATTTTTTATTTAAGTTCTTTAAATTTATTATTATTTTACAAAATTTAAAACAACATAGCTGCCCCACTTTTATAGTTCCCCTTTTTCTCAGAAACTAGTAAAACGAATAAAATCAACAAAAATTGTTTACAACTTCTTTCCCTTGGAAAGCTTATTCAAATTCAATATTATTAAATATTCCGGTCTAATAATTTATTTTTAATTATTTTGAAATAATGCTTATAATTAAATCTTTTTGTAGAGGACAAAATTTATTTTCTTGAAATCTTACAAAATCACAAAAATCCAAATTTATTTATTAAAAATTTAAATTAAAAATTATTTGAGTGAAAATAATTATTTAACGCTTTTCATTTTTTGCAGTATTTAATTAATAATCATCTAATAAATTTTGTTTGCAATATTAAAAAGCATAAAGATTCAATTTAAACCTTTTTAAATTAAATGGCTTGGAAACCTTATTTTTTAAAAATAAAAAAAGAAATTAAACTTTTATTGAATAATTTGTGTAAATAATTAATTCACTACTATTTAATATACTGTTTAATAATAATAATTTTATTGTTTTAAAATAATACTAATAATGTATTGTAAGGTAGTCGTCCATCCCCTTACGAATAGCAACCCCTAAAACCCAAATGCGAATCGGGCCCAGTAGCTAGGCGCGTTGTAGAGCGCAGTCGCGAGGCTCACGCCTCCACTTTTCCGCGAGGCGCGGGGGCGTGAAACGGGAATCCCCTTTAAA
>JAAAKG020140564.1:0-12077 GCA_010014905.2 Druon quercuslanigerum
CTCACTCCCACGAGTTCCCAGACTTACGTCATATCGTACGAGTGGGAGTCGTCGGAGTTTGCGCTCTCTTCTTTCTCTTGTGAAATGCATCTTTTCAGATGCAATGCATAGGAGATAGAAATTTTGCCTAATCCCAGGCTTGTTACTGAAACTCGAGGGTCACAGTACTTATTGTTAAATTAGTGGGATGTCTGCTGCCAACGATTTAAACATGTAAATAATAGGCCATATTGCGAAATTTCTTTGGAAACTATTAAAATGTCACAAAAATTGACAATACCTAAATTTTTCTTCCACTTTTCAATGATTCGAATTAGGAATATGAAATCAGCAGCATTTAGAATTTTGAAGTAATACACTTTTCCTGCATGAAGGTCCGAACTAGATTATTATTTCATTAAACAATAAAGCTTAACACCAATTTTTAATAAGGCCGGAAGGAAGCATCAATATCAGGGAAACAAATGCCTCTAGATGTAGTGTAAATTTAGTCAACCACTCTAACGAAAATAAAAGCCTGCCACTATACTGCTTTTAAAAATCAACGTTTTTCTTCTCTTAACATTTTTTCATATCAAGCGCTGCTTAGCTAGAAAGGTTCATTTTAGTTGCTTTTTTATTTTTAATTTTTAAAATTCTATAAGTCTGGCCATTCTCTTTTTATCAAAGAAAAGAATGAAGATAAATTATTTGATGTTTTGCGCGCTATAATATAAATAGCCATACATAGACTTTACAGATCTTAAAAAAATAGTGTCAAATATTTTGAAAATGCACTCACTTTTTGAATTTTCATCCAAAATAGCTGGTTTACGATATCGTTTTTTTCATTTTAGACCTTAAAAGTTAGCCAAAGCAGAATCCAATCTGATTATTCTTCCGAAGGTTATCGAGCCTACCGGATATAGAATACGGACTACAGATAAAAGACTACAGACTAAAGAGAGACAGCTTCGTAAAAATCGCTCGCTCTGACTCAGTGGATCTCAAAATATGAAGATCAGATGAAAACTGACAAATTGAAATTTTACATAAAACCTTCTCATTAGGATGGAAATGTAAAACCGTATAGCTAAAGCAGCGAAATTTATCCTTAATGTAGCTACAAATATTGTTAGAAACAAGCCAAAGATATCAGTAGTTTAAAGAAAACTGCATATATTTCGATTGCAATTATTATTCTAATTAAAACTTTATTCAACACTATGTGTTGATCAACAAAAATCTTAAAATTTCTGATAGGATCAATCTTACTATCGTCATCTTAGTACCGATATGCTGAGGCCATCTCTTCCGAATGCATTAGGAGAGATAGCCTCAGTAGTACGGGAGAGTTGGCTAGTAATTAAATTCTATTTTTTTTCTTTTTCGCAGAACATGTTTTTAATTTCAGTTAATTTCCTGTTTTTGTCTACATTTTAAAAACATGTTCTTAAATTTACTGTACTTTTCATGCACCCAAAGTTTGAAAAAGACACACTGAAGCCAGTCGTCGAATATACATGTTTCGACATAGTTCTCTCCACAGTCCACACAGTTATCTTCTTCTCTCCCTTCAACCTTTTCATTTGATGATTAATATAAAAATGACTGTTTTTTAACGTCGCTATTGTAAACTATCATTCTTAATACGTTTCTCTTTCGTGGAAAAAATTTTACGTTCAGAAAGCTTTTCTACTCTACCAATTTAAGCTTTGGACAAATTTGAATGGCCGCTTGTCCGAAAACAATGTACTATATGTATTTATGCAACTAAAAATGTTGAATTAAAATTATTTTTTGGATTATACAAGAATTTCTAAATTCAACGGACCCATTTTCTTTTTTTTTTTTATATAAGTCGAGAGAATTAAAATATAATGCATACGCTTGAAAGCACGAACTCTTGATTTTAAAGAAGATTTCAAATATTTAGTCTTTTTAGTAAATTAAATTAATTTTAATTACAATATTTCGCTTTGGGTAAATATATATTTATCAAAATGTCAACTGTACAAAAAGAGGTGGTTTTTATTATATAAAGCAAACGAGCGCTGGTAAAACATTAAGTCACATTAAAAATGATATTTACCGACAATTACAATAAAAATCAACTATTAGTGCACTATTAGAACGAATTAATGCTAAAAACATATTTATATAAAAAATAAAGATCATCCATTTGAAGTTTTAACCATTGAATCAAAATTCTTTAACATAAGTCACAAATGAAGATGGCATACTGCCATAATAATAATAGCAAAAAATTGAATCTCGGCTGATATAAAAAAAGTTTGGTTTTCTGACATTTTTTTTAATTCTGTAAGCTTATCACGATATACTAATTGGTTAGATGACACAGTTCTTTCTTCCAACTACGGAATAGAAGATAAAATCCGTGAATCAAATTTATTATTCCTGGTCCAACGTTATGCCAAGCAAGGCTCGAATGCTTGCTTTACTTTACAATCATTTAATGTCAGATAAATAATGTACATGAATGCTATAATTATGACTAAATCTTTATATAACTTGTTTTAATATAAAATACAAAAACAGTATTATAAATGATTTCAGCCATCTGGTTCCAATTATAGAATGTACATTTTTTAGCATCTTACATTCTTTTCGTAATGTTGAAATAAGTAAATAGATTGCTTAATTCCATTTATATTTGGTATATTTAATAAATTTGGGGTTTCCAGCCTTTAAATGCAGAATTTTAATATACTAGGTATTGTCTAGTATTAAGAAATTGTCCCTAATTCTAGCCCTAGAGGAGTAGCAAATGGAATAGTGTTACAAACAAAAATACTATAATTTTAATCTAAAATCATTATTCTGAATAAAAATTTTTTTTTTTACAAAGTGGTTCAACTTCAAGCTAAGCGGCGAATTAAAAAAATGGAATATTTACAAATTGTAGTTAAAGAAATCAATCCACAACAAAAAAAAAATTTGTTGAATTTATAAAAAAATAATACATTTAAAAATAAAAACGGTTAATCCTTAAAGAAAAATTTACTTTAGATATATGCTGATTAAGAATTGTTTATCTTTTATCGATTCTTAACGGTTTAGCATCACCATAGTAGCGTGGCTCATCTACCGATGATTGACGCAACATGAAGAATAATATAATAAATAATTAAATCGGTACTTTTTTACAATATCCGTTAGTTTGTATTTAAATTAAGATCCATAAATTATTATAACCTACATTAAATTTATGATAAAGTTTGTCCAACAAATATAGAAGCGACAAAAATTGAGTTTTTTTTGTATAATTTAAAACACATTACGTCTAAATTAATATATATATCTGCATCTAAAGGACATACTAAGCACCCAAATTAAAGACACTTATGCAATGTTCTTGAGATATCTTGAGATATCTTTGGAATATCTAATGGATATCAAACTTTTTGCACTGCAGTATATCGCTCTCGAAATGTCTAAGGTACTCGTTCCTCTGAGTTGGGCAGTCGTCTTAAGGGTGAACTATACGCCTTGTCAATTCCTACTGGCATTGCTACATATATGCGATTAGTGGCTGGATAATTGGCTGGGGTATCTTCGTTAGCATTGTGATGTTGATGTGCACTAAAATCGTACGGTTCAAACTGGTTAGCTGCATAAAATTCGCCATTTCCTATATTTGCATGAACGTACTTTGGAGTATGAATAGCAGGATCGTGTTGGAAAATCCCAACATTTCTTCGGCTGACAATTGTAGTAAAATGTCGATTTTCTATATATATGTCAACGAAATAATTTGCAGGGTTCATATCATAACGTAACATATAGGCGGGTATAACAGGTGGGTCCCATTGCTAGTGACTACGTGCAATATAAACACAGCGATCCTGCATTGTCAGCGTAACGTATTTTTCAGACAAAAGATGCTGTCCAGAAAAATTGGGTTGTTCAGGTAAATTGGGTTGCCCATCCACATCTAATTTTGTGAAAAAATTAATATTTATAAAGTTTTTCTACAATAGCAACATAAATTCTTAAAAACGTTGAACAGATAGAGTTTGAAAAAAATGAACGCTATGTATTCATTAATTTAAAAATGTTTTATTCAAAAAAGTTTTCTGTTACGATTTAAGAGTTTAAAGTCAACAAAGATTAAAACTAGCTTTGAACACAATCTCGAGTCTTTCCGTTTTGTTTTTATTTGTGATCATATGGTGCTCATTTCACAATCACTTTGCTTCGTATCAGCAAATGTATTTCCTTTCTCCTTGAGAAAGCTTTAGTGATATTTAAAATAATAGATAATTAAAGTTTTCATTTTAATCCATTTAATAATAGAAGTTGACAGAAAATTCAAACCTACAAAATAATGCAAATGATTTCTTAAATACAATTACAAATCAGAATAATCAAATTTTGTATTTGAAATAGTAATTTTTTAAACTGCAAAAAGGAAGAAAAGTTTCTGTCGAACCCTGTCCTTTTATCAGCTTCATGATTTTTTTACAAAAATTGTCAGAATCATTTAGTTTGGAAACGCAAGATTTTCTGTTCATGCATTAACTTTTAATTATGTCAATGAGAAAAGTTTTTCTATTTAAAACAGATGTTGTAAATACTATAAATTAGTATCACTTCCTTCCTCTTTAATAGTAATCACATTCTTTCTATTCTCTCATTAGTTTTAAATCATTAAAATGGAAAATTTTTAACTATAAAAATCGATGTTTAATATTACATAAATGATTGAACCTTCCTTACACTTTAATAAAAATGTTTAACATTGTACGTCAATCGATTCGTCTCGAACCAAGGAATCTTTTGTATTCTTGCATCAAATATAAAAATAAGTTAACTACATTTCATCAATTTAACTGCAACCGTTTTCAAGTTATGGTGTTAAAAAAAGTGTTACATCCACACATACAACCGGACAGCCGCATAGGACATTGTATTAGACATTTTTAAATTGAGGAAGTTTTAATTACCGTAATTAATATTTTTTGAAAGTTTTTACTATTACAACACTATCTCTATAAGGAAACCATAAGGTATAGTAAACAGCAGATATAAAAAGCATTCTGATTTCCTTACATTCCTTCAAAAACTGTCAGCATATGATAATACACTACTTTCTTATATAACATAGTTTTCTTTATACAACTACGAAATAGAAGTGGAAATCAGTGGTAACAAATATATTATGTTTGATCCAGCTTTATCTCTTACAAGGCGTCGAATTTTGACTTTAACTTACATTAATTTAATTTCAGCAAAAATAATGTACAAAAATGCTTCAATTAATAATAAAACTTTTTTAATCCAGAGTGAAAATTAAAAAAACATGTAACTTAAATTATTTCAGTCTTTAAATTTCAATTATAAAATGTTTATTGTCAAGTATCATACATATCTTGAGAAATGTTTTAAATAAATAAATGCTGTTCTTAATTCTAGTTCTATTCATTATATTTGATAATTTTTTTTAAAGACCATTGTTTGTTAGAAAACATGCGTCATTTACTACTGTCTACTTCAGAAGAAATAAATTTTGTTCTATATATTTATTGGCCATATATTGAAAACCAGCATGTTTAACAAGAAGAAAGTAAGTTTGAAAATATTTATGCTCTTTGGCAAAGTCTCTCGCAAAATTCGATTGTGGAAATAAATTTGAATATATTACAACACATTTAAAGCTAGTTTGAGAAAGCGTTTATCTAAGAAAAAAATTTGAATGCTAAAATTGGACACTTAAGAAAACAATGATTCCAACTGTAATTTTTTAAGTATTTATCATATACATTAATTTTAATAATATACAGTACACTTATGTTTAAAACTCACACAAGCAATTGAATTTTCAGTTAAATTTATGAAAAGCACATACCTCCGATTTTTTTTAATTCTCCATGCTTATGTATATTAGCGCGCTGATTGTAAATGCAATAGTAAAAATTGCTGCACATTACATTCATATGGTGAAAACCATGAAAAACATATGAAATTCATGTTTTCTGCGTTTAAAAAAGCTAATGCGCAATAGGGTACATATTGTTTATTCTCGAAATACAAAGGCGAGAAATAAGAGAAATAATAAATATCATAAATTTTGATAAACAATTATGTCAGTGTAAAATCGGCATTTGGGAATAAACGAATTTCAGTAATATAGTCCTCAAATAGTACAATTTTCAGATAAGATGTAAAATACCAAACAAAATCGACGTCTCTTTGGGCAATTCAAAAAAAAAATTCATACAAATTCAATTATTATTACATACTGAAAAATCTGTTACTCTACGAAGGAACTCGTTCAGAAGACCCTTTACAGAAAATATATAATCTTTTCACATAGTATGAAAAGATGGCAACTCATGAGAAAAACATTCTAAAAAACACATTTATATGAAAAAATTAAGATCATCTGTCCATCTATTTAAATTTTTAACAATTACATTAAAATTCTTTAACATGAGTCAGAAATGAGCATAGCATATTGCCATAATAATAATAGCAAAAATTAAATCTCGGCTGATATAAAAAAGCCCGGTTTTCTGACATTTCATTAAAATCCGTAAGCTTATCGTGATATACTAATTTTTTAAATTAATTATTTGTTAAAATAGAAGAAAAAATCCATGAGCTCAAATTTATTGTTGCTGATCCAACGTGATCCCTAACAAGGCTCGAATGCTTACTTATTTAAACTACTACTAAATTTAAAGTAAAATAAAAAAGCAGTTATATAAATGAGTTTAGCCATCTGGTTCTAAATCTAAAATGCATATTTTCAAGTATCTTACACTCTTTTCGTAATGTTGAAATAAAAAAATAGCTTGCTTAATTCGATTTCTATTTGCTAGACTTGATTAATTTTTGTCAAAGATAAGCGTTTATGAGACGACATTTATTCTCCATTCTATGACATCCGTGCTCATATTTTGTTTACCTGTTAAATTGCCAATAGTAAAGGATGTTTAACAATAGTTTGAACTATAATTTTAAAACTAAGCAATTTAGGAACTAAGAATTCTAACTGTAAGCTAACTAACTGTAAGTTAAGAAGACATATGTCATGTTTATAATAGATATATAATTCTAATATAATATCAAACTTACATTTAAAATTCAGAAAGCCTGCGAAGGCAAGAAGTTTTATTCGAGTGAAAATCTTCATGTCTTGACAGTGGTTAAGTTAATGGAGAACAAGAATATGTTTTGAAAAAGATCGCGTTAGAATTTTCAAGAAAATGGCTACTATATATGCTGACTTTTACAACTTCTATTCGATAAATCCTTTGTTGATTCTTTAGAATAAATCATGTTCAAAACGAAATAATGCTGATCTAACTTTAAAACATCATGATGTACATTAAATCTATAAATTATATAAATAAGTTATACATCTAGTTGATACGAACATTTGTCTTCCTAAGTTGATAAGATAAATAAAAAAAAAAAAATGATTTTTTTTACAATGTAAGATTAATTTTCCACTCAAAAAGACAATTTTTCAACAATTCGTATTTTTGAATGAAAATCCAACAATTTGGTTGAAAACAGAACTAAATGGAATAAAATTGAACTTTTTGAAAAAATATCACATTGTAGAATTTTTCAAACTAAAAAAATATGAAACCTTCAAAGATACTAAGTTTTAAACAAAAGGACGTATTTTATAAAAAACAATAGATACTTCAGTTTTCAACCAAATTTTTCGATTTTTATTCAAAAAGACGAATTTTCTATAAAGCAATGGAATTTTCGAAAAAATTTTAAAAAAGCGCATACTTCAACACTGAACTATAATGTGCAAAAGGCTTGTGCATATTCATGAATTTACGCGGAATTTTAAATTGACGATTTTTAAAGTTATGTAAGTTTTTTTGCAAATCGTTTTTTCTTTGTTCAAGTCTTCCCACTTCAGAGAGACATGAACAAGTCTGGGGGAGACTTGACCAAGTGCACTGATTGATTTAAATAGCCGTGATAATAAATATATTCAGGCTTAGAATTGTTTATTATTTTTATATTCATTTCAAAACTATGTTTTTTGTTTTTGCGTTTTTTCGCCTTGCTAAGCAAATTAAATTTAAATTTAAATAAGTAACATTTGGGGTTGCTGAATCCGATTCCAAGGTCCAAGAAACCGAAGCAAGTCAGGGTTTTGACATTACCTCAAAAAACCTCATAACACTTTTTTCCAAGTCCAGGGGTCAGAGCGCGTTTATTATATGCTTTTGGGACTTTATGTTTTACATAACCTCAAAAAACCTCATACAATTTTTTTCGAGTCCCGGGGTTAGATCATTTTTATTATATGTTTTTGGGGTCCTTAAATCCAAATCTAAGGTCCAGAAAACCCTAGAATGTCAGGGCTTTGACATAACCTTCAAAATTCCTCGTTATCTAAGCTATTGCAAGGATTTTACCAAAAAATTGAAATTTGTGTGATGCTTATGAGGAATAAATGAATTATTAGATTAATGAATGGTAGTTTTTACTTAATCTAGTTTATTAGAATCCGTATTAGGAGTCAGTAGCCCAACAAACATATAGTGAACATGGGCTGACCCACGGACTTGGAAAAAAAGTGTTATAATGTTTTTTGAGGTTATGTCTGAACCGTGACTGCTTCGGTTTTTTGAATCTCGGATTCGGATTCAGCAACCCCAAACACATAGAAGAAAACGCTGGTCTGGAGCTGGGACTCGAAATAAAAACTTATGTTATTATACGTTTATTTAAACAAATGAAATTTGTTTAAATACTTTTTTTTTTTAATTTCGTTTTTCCCATAAAAATTATTAATATTAGTCTAGTGGAATATTTATCACCATTAAATTAATTATTTTTAATTGCTGAACCGACAATTCATTTTTTCCCTAAAAATTATTACTAATTGTCTACTGGAATATTTATTACCATTAATTTAAAAACTTTCAATTGTTAAAAAAAATCAAAATTATTGTTCTTATACATTTGAAGTTTTTTGAAATAAAAATTATTACTATTGGTCCAGTAGAATATTGAATAAAATCGGTTAAAAACATTTAATAAAATAATATTAATTAAAATGTTTTTTTTTAATTCGTTGAGCTGGCAGTTCATTTCTATTATGTGGCATATATTTATTTAAACAAATAAAATTTGTTTAAATACATTTTTTGAAAAATTCATTTTTCCCATAAAAATTATTAATATTAGTCTAGTGGAATATTTATTACCATTGGTCCGTTAATTTTTAATTCATGAACCAAATAGAATTTGTTTAAATATTTTTTTCGACAATTTGTTTTTTTCCCTAAAAAGTATTACTTATAGTCTACTGGAATATTTATTACCATTAATTTATTATCTTTTAATTGTTTAAACAAATGCAAATTGTTGTTTTATACTTATAAAGTTTTTTTAAATAAAAAATTATTACTAATGGTCTAGTCCAATATTTAGCAACATTGGTTAATAAATTTTTAATTATTTAAACATATGCTATTTGTGTGAAGAATGTTTTTTTCCCTCAAAAATTTGTTGAACTAGCAGTTTATTTTGATCAATTCGTTTACATAAATAAAAATTAATCGACCAATATTGATAAATATGCTACAAGACCTACAGTTATAATTTGTATTTAAACAAATTCTATTTGTTTTAACAATTTAAAATAAATTAAACAATGTTATTAAATGTTCCACTGATTTTTGTGATTTTTGACGTGAAATTTCTTTTTTTTTCAAATCCACAGTCAAAAATAGGGGTTCTCTTTGAAGAAACGGATCTTACCTTCATTTGACCTTAAAAGTTGACCTCAAGGTCAAAATGGATAGAGCAATCAAATATCCCCCTCGGTGCTGGTCAAGCTTTTTGGGAACCATTTCTTCATAAATAAAGTATTTTAAAAGATATCTGGTCGTTTCTCAGACATTTGACCTTAATTTTTAACCTTTCCAATGTCACAAAAATCATTTTTCCACAGGTCATTTTGACGTGAAATTTCCGCTCTTTTTAAATCCGCAGTCAAAAATAGGGGTTCTTATTTAAGAAAAGCGTCTTACCTCTATTTGACCTTAAAAGTTGACCTCAAGGTCAAAATTGATAGAAGAGTCAAATATCCCGCTTGGTGCTCGTCAAACTTTTTTAGAAGCATTTCTTCATAGATAAAGTATTTTAAAGGATATCTGGTCGTTTCTCAGACATTTGAACTTAATTTATTACCTTTCCAATGTCACAAAAATCATTTTTCCACAGGTCATTTTGACGCGAAATTTCCGCTCTTTTTACATCCGCAGTTAAAAATAGGGGTTCTCTTTTAAGAAAAGGGTCTTACCTCCATGTGACCTTGAAAATTGACCTCAAAGTCGAAATTGATGGTACAGTCAAATGTCCCCCTCGGTGCTGGTCAAACTTTTTGGAAACCATTTCTTCGTAGATAAAGTATTTTGGAAGACATTTTAGATTATAGAATAAAATTGGTCACCATGTATAAGAATTTCTACAGTTTGGAAATATTTTAACTGTCTATGATATGCGAGTCCCTTTGGAAATAATATTTCGATATTGATGAACAATGAGTTCGTTTATTTATTGGATCGAAAATACATAATAAGCAGAACAGGATGTATCAACATTCATTGGAGATCCGTGGCATATACATTAGATATACTATTAGGATATTCTGAGGATATCTTGAGATATCCTTGGAATATCCAATATGTCTAATCCAACATACTAATCGCGTGGGATGTTCCAGAATATGAGTGATCTTCGCTTTCGGTGGGTATGCTTCGTAAAGGTGATCTATATACCCAGCGATTTCCTTCTGGCATTGCTATGTATATGTAATTCGTGGCTGGATATCTACCTGGGGAAGTTCTGTTTGGAAGATGATGTTTGTATATACTTGCATAGTACACATGAAATTGGTTAGCTGTATAAAAATCGCGATTTTCTATATTTATATGTGCTTCGCTTGGAATGTGTGTACCAGGGCCATGTGGGAAAAGCACTTGTGGTGGTTGGTGGCGAATTACAGAATAATAATGCTTTCCAATATATATGTCAAAGGAATAGCGCGTAGGTCGTACATGGCCATTGCATAAATAGCTGGGTATCTCTAGTCTCTTGTGTTTCTTAACATTTCCATCATAAATACAACTATCGTCCATTTTTAAAA
This sequence comes from Druon quercuslanigerum, assembly GCA_010014905.2. Lineage (NCBI taxonomy): Eukaryota > Metazoa > Arthropoda > Insecta > Hymenoptera > Cynipidae > Druon > Druon quercuslanigerum. The sequence continues at coordinate 11,135 of JAAAKG020140564.1, forward strand.
TAAAGCTGTTTTTAGGTATAACCTGTTGTCCAGGTAAATCAGGTTGTCCATTTCCACCTAATTTTGTAAGAAAAAAATAATGGTTATAATGTTTTTATACACTAGCAGCTTAACACTCTACAAAAATTGAACAATCCCTGGTCGCAGAAGAATGAACTCTATGTACACTATTAGAAATGTTTGGAAACTTGTATCTTTGCAAACATTGTATTGGAATGACGAAATTGCAATACATGAATTGTAGGTGTTGTAAATCGTGCATGCGGAAAAAAGAACCTTATATTTTACTGAAAACCCAGTTAAATCTACTGATCTTTTAAGTACGTATATGAACAATACGGCAGATCAGTAAACGTTACAACTATAGTCAACTAAATATGAATTTCATTGGTGGTTACCAGTACCAATTCTCATGTGGTGCTGACCTGCGGATCAGCAAATTTTACCAGTCCAGTCGCTATTCTGCACAGTTCCTCGATGCTGCAATAATGAATTATCATGTCACTTTAGAGAATAATATAAAGAGATAATAACATAAAAGAGAATATAAAGTTAAACTTTTGTTGGCAGTATAGACAATAGTCTACATAGCACTATAAATTGTAAAAAAGTATTGTTAAAAAATAATTATTAAATAAGCGGACAGTCAATTCTTATATATGTTTTCCGATATACTTATGATTGATCGGTATTTGTAAGTTACAACGATTCTATTTCAATTAAAATTACACACGCAATGGGGGAGGGGGATTCGAATGCATGAACCTAAGCACGCAAATCAATTCTCTTAAGGGGTTAACTCACTGTCGTCACAAAAAAAAGGGTATTTTTCGTGATTTTTTTTGAAGGTTTAGAGTAAAAATGAGTATACAGGGTCCGGCACTCGAAGTGTAACCAACTTCAGACCGCTCGAGCAGCTGATGCACGGGCTTCAGCTGTTTGT
>JAAAKG020140565.1:0-12076 GCA_010014905.2 Druon quercuslanigerum
ATTGCTAGAAATGACATTTCGACTAGTATACTTTCAGATTACTATTTCACATTGCATGCAATACTATGAAAATTGCTTATTTCACAGTGGGTACGCTGTAAACCTCAGCTTTACTATACGAAATTGTACATCTTACAATGTACTTTTTTCCGTGTTTACTTAAACGTGCTCCGACCGAGTATCTTGAGATAATCTTTTATTACTTACACTCCAACCGGCCAATACCGATAATTAAATGTACCTTTTTCCAAGATCTGTAAACTTACAACTTAAGACCTTTAGGAGTCCAGTTACTGATCATCGACGAGAATATTAAAGAACCATGTCCCAAGCTCTTTTTGATAGGTAAAAGGTACACGGAAAAAAATCCGGGTGCAGGGGGGGGTACCAAGTACCCTGGAATCAATGTCGTTCGCGTGGACTGGACGTGTATCGGTCCGAAAATGGAACTGCGACAGTTCAATTTTCTGGAGACCAGCTTGATTCGGCTAGCGAACGCCCAACGTACCAGTACCAAGAAAACTGCTTCTGCGTTTGCGGGACTAGAGCAATCCCACAGAAAGATCGCGTCCCGTCCGACGCTGGTATCACAGGAGTCCGAGCGCAGTCGGTCGAGCTCGGGAACGTTCGGGTTTAGCTAGTAGAACGTATCGGTCCCACTTCGTTCGGACTCCTGTGATACCAGCGTCGAACGGGACGCAATCTTTCTGTGGCTAGCCGAATCAAGCTGGTCCCTAGAAAATTGAACTGCTGCAGTTCCATTTTCGGACCGATAAGCGTCCAGTCCACGCGGATGACATTGATTCCAGGGTACTTGGTACCCCCCTGAACCCGGATTTTTTTCCGTGTAGTTACCAAAACATAAGAAAGCAGTCGGATTAAATGTATTCACTAAATAAGCTTTGTTGACGATTTACCAAGAAACCTTTTCAGGGATAAAAGCGGAAGAACCTTATGTTGTTTCAAGTCAAGATGATGTTAAATTGATTCTATTTATTAAGTTAATTCTATTTCTTCTTACAGAATTTAGTTCACCGAGAAGATTTCCAGGTCAAGTCTACATCCCGATAGATCCTCCCAGTACGTCCTATGCCAATTATTTGTCAAAACCTTTAACTGCAGCCGATAGCGAGAATGGAAATTCACCAAAAAATGTACCCGGCGCGTCTACCTTCGATCAATCAATACACGTGTTAAAGAATGTTGACGCAACTCCTAAAAGTCAATCCGGAGAAAGACAGTGCGGCGGAAAGCAGTCCGGACGAAAAAAGTCCAGGCGAAGACAGTCTGTAAAGACCTCCCCAGAAGCAGGACCATCCGAAGCATCAAATTGCAAAAATGAATTAAAGATAAATTTATATAATGCAGTGAAAAAAGGTATTTTATACCAAGACAATCGTGGCTTCCATCCAATCCTCATAAATGATGGTACACTTTTCGTTCGTTTTTATGGAATCATAGTCGGCAGAATCGACGCAGGAATTGTTGCTCCAATATTTAATAGTGCTCATCAAATAATTAGGATAGACAGACATCAAAATGACGAACAAACTATCATGGACGAGAATCAAGCTCGAAGTTGGGGTGTGTTTGAGCGTTGCGAAGACTACTTCCAACGTATGGATGAAATCTACGAGGCAGACCGACGGTTTAATGTGAAACCAAAATCGAAGTAAAATTTTAGCATATTATCTGAATAATACTTTAAATCCGTATTGTAATAGATCACCATTTCTGTAAAAATGCAATTATTTTTACAGATTAATAACAAAACCAATAGATTGTTCTTTGTTTTCAACTTTAAGTGCGTTAAATAAAATAGGGAATGAGGTAATGTACTTGTCACAACGCCTCGGCTGGAAGTACAACTTCTAACGCCTGTGTAGAGCATTAAAAGTCGCCAATTTTAGGCTACTTTACTTTCCTTCCAATACGTTATCTTCTTTCTGCCCTAGGGAAGAAAGTAACTTTTAGTCCTTTTTTCGAAAGATAGTAAAATATGCGACTTTTTGGTGATTGATCTTCTTGGTCAAAAAATCATCTTTATGATTCAAACTTTATCTCTTTGGTTGAGAATTCAACAATATAGCGAACAATTTTTTTACTGAAATGTAAGCGTAAAATGAGAAGGAATGCGATTTTTGAATAAAATTCAGTTATGCCCAAAAGCGGAATTAGCACTGCTTAGCTTTCCCTGCTCAAAATTACAATTTGCAATCAAAGATTTGTAAAACTTAATCAGATATTATTTTAAAACATCAAAATTAAAGAAACTTAGATTTGAAGGATTATTTGCCTGATAAAATAATTCTGCAATCAGTACTATCGGCTGCTCAAAAGCTGAGACATAAAAAGTATTTTTGGGTCCCGTACAATCCTTTTCTTATAGTCTAGAGTCTAGGTCAATCATGCATGCTGTTTTCTCTCGACTTTTAAAACCATAATTTTTGTTTTATTCGCGTCAATCTTAAGGCCTATGTTCTTTATACTAATATTCGGCCTGCTTAACATTCTCTCTAAGCTTTTAATTGTCTCTCTTTTAACAACCTTATCATTTGCAAACGCTAACCCACGCACCTTCACTGCCCCGAAATGGACACCTTCTTCGTCGAAGAGGGCTATTTTTAAACACTCATACGTTAAATTGTAATGGTCCATATAAATGTATTTAACTCTTTCCGTATCTTATACCATTTCACGTTCTCCATTCTTAATTCCACCTTGCTCTGTATTACCAATTAACTTTTGTTGTCCTTGCACAATAAGGAAAATTTTTTTTATCAAAAGCGCACCTGTGAATGCTTTCTTTAGCTAGAGTCAATTCATATTTCGATTCTCATCCGTTCATCATGTTATTATTTAAAACGTTATCACAGGCTTAAGATGGTTACTGCCCAATATTTTGGAGGCATTTTTGGTTCTAGAACTGGATTTTATATTTTTTAAATAGCTTGCACGGGGCTTTCCCGGTATATATCATTAGTCAAAGACGCATTTTTATAATGCAATCAAGTGATCTGATGAGAGCAGTGTACCCCAACATATTGGATAAAGCCTGGTTTTTACCCCAGCATTCATGGACTAGTTTGCAGTCGAATTCACAATGGGGGGACCTACCTAAAGTGGGTTTTTTTTAAAAGGGACTGTCTAAAGTGGGTTCCAAACTAACCTAACCTCGGAAAAGGTACATAGAAAAATTTCCAAAGGTACCGGCTGAGGGATCATGGTTCCTTAAAGAAAGCCATACCAATGCAACCGGATCCTGTACGTCGTCCACTCCTGCTTCTTCTATCCTAAAAGGTAAACAAGAGCAGGAAATTTGCGCAAGAGACTTCGTAAAACACTGTTTCTTGGAGTCCGGACTCTAGGCGCGGATGAAGAGAGTGGCAGAAGGCACAGTCAAAGATAAGGATACTTTTTTACTACTAATAATATCTACCTTCAAGGCAGCCTATTATGAGAACTACAAGGTGGGCTTTGTAGCCTTGCAATAACCTATTCAGTTGGAAAAGAGGATCTTACTTTCCTTAACTAGTAGTTTTGCTTTCCTTTGTTAGACTCCATAATCATTTCCAAGTCTACTTCTCTCCTAATCGATAAGGACTCTGATGTTTAACTTTCTTTGATACCCTTCTTCTTATCATAGACAGCTACACAGATTTCATCATTCTACCATGTATCACCAGACATTCTTCCTACAACTGCAGTGTCACACACATAATTCGAATTTCTTACAATGATATCACGGCAAATAGTTTATGAACCCTTTATATCTTAATTCCCTATTAGCGCCTTCCAAGTTGTCTAAACTTCGCGTTCGTATATCCTATTTTGAATATATACTCTCACTTCCGGTTTCTATAATTTCTTGATTTTGATTCACGTTATTCTTTATTTTATTGTCCTCTTTCTTCTTCATCCTTGACCTAAATTTATTTTTAAAACTACAAGGTAATGATCAGTATTGCATTCAGAAACCCTTATAACCCTTGTATCTGATACTAACTGTCTAAGTCTTACATTCGCAACAATAACTTTAATTATACTGTGGCTATTTCCTCTACAACAGGTATACATGTCGATCATTTTGAAGATTTTGCGAAATAATCAAGGCAAGGACCATTCTGGACTACCAAAAATATTTAATAACGTTTCCAAAAGTGATTAGTTCAACTTTAGGAATAAGAATCAGTGGACATCCGGTTAGATAATGTTCTGGAGAAAGATAAGTGAAATCATCCGAATCACTCGAATTTGCTTTTATTGGCTTATAGTTTAGAAAACCTTCTATCCGTCATAGCACGATACCTCTTCGAGCAAAAGAGTAAGATTGCGAGCGATTTTGACACTTTTTACTTCAGCCTTCCAGAGACCTCCAAAGTGTGGAACTGAAGGAATTATCAAGTGCAATTAAATAGAATCTTTTTCTAGAAACTTTTTAGCGCCTTCATCTGCAACTACCATTTTATAGAAGGATTGTAATTCGTGATCAGCTCTTTAGACCATAAAGATCTCGTAAGATTATTAACAATAATAGTGCACCATATTTTTTTATCAAAGCGTCAGCAAATCCGTATATTTCACAGAATATTTTGTTGGAAATTTCTTTCGTCCAGCGAGCAATCTCAGGATCTCGTAAAAAGAGAAGATTTAAGTAATAATTCTAGTTTACGTAACAAGGATTCCTTCATTAAAATCTTGGCCATGAGAGCTACAGGGGTTACCCATCCCAAAGGATAGTACAATCCCAAGATAATCGAAAGTATTATTTTTTTAGTTGCTGCTAAAGGATTCATGGTAGGGATCTTACATTAAAAATAATATTTGCTGACAATCTGGAATTCTAGTGCAAACCTAGAACTGATCTACTTTCAGTCTATTCTTGTGAAAACCTGATCGTATTATTATTCGGAAAAACGTGTGAGCTGTTTGGTATTGTTGGTTCACTTGAAGCCCACACTATTAAAAATGTTTAGAATTCTACAACATTTTTACAACACTTCCACAATACAAACGTAAACTATAATTGCAAGCATAGTATTGGAATGGCAAAATTGCATTTCAAAAAAAATATATTAGAACATTTATAAAAAGAAAATTGTGCACAAAGAATTCACGAAATTAGCGGACCACAAGAAATTCAAGCAATTCAAGAAATTCAAGGAATTCAAGGAATTCATAGAATTCACGGAATTCATGAATATAAATAAATTCGCTAAATTTATGGGATTCATGAAATATACTGAAGTTACAGAATTCGCAAAATTTATGAAATTGAAGAAATTCTCGAAATTTATGGAATTCCAGGAAATTATGGAATTCAAGGAATTCACGAAATTCTAGGAATTCAAGGAATTCACAAAATTCTAGGAATTCAAGGCATTCACGAAATTCTCGGAATTCAGTAAATAAACGGAATGCAAGAAATTTACAGAATTTTCATGACACTCGCAGAGTTCATAGAATATACGAAATCACGGAATCAACACGGAGTCATGGAATTCAAAGAATTCACGAAATTCACTGTAATCAAGAAATTCACAGAGTTCAAAAAATTAAGAGAAGTCAAGAAATTTACAAAATTTGTCGAATTTACGGAATTCAATGAATTCAAGGAATTCGCGGAATTCTATGAATTCTATGAATTCAAGGAATTCGCGGAATTCTATGAATTCTATGAATTCAAGGAATTCGCGGAATTCACGGAATTTAAGGAATTCTATGAATTCAAGGAATTCTATGAATTCTATGAATTCAAGGAATTCTATGGATTCTATGAATTCTATGAATTCTAGGAATTCTAGGAATTCGAGGAATTCTAGGAATTCGAGGAATTCGAGGAATTCGAGGAATTCAAGGAATTCGAGGAATTCGAGGAATTCGAGGAATTCAAGGAATTCAAGGAATTCTATGAATTCAAGGAATTCTATGAATTCTATGAATTCAAGGAATTCTATGAATTCTATGAATTCTAGGAATTCTAGGAATTCTAGGAATTCGAGGAATTCGAGGAATTCAAGGAATTCTATGAATTCAAGGAATTCTAGGAATTCAAGGAATTCTAGGAATTTAAGGAATTTACGGAATTCTAGGAGTTCATAAAATAAACATAATGCTAGAACTTTACGGAATTTTAATGAAATTAGCAGAATTCATAGAGTTCACGGAATCAACACGGAATCATAGAATTCAAAGAATTCTCGAAATTGACTGTAATCACAAAATTCACAGAGTTCAAGGAATTAAGAGACTTTAAGAAATTCACAAAATTCGTTGAATTCACGGAATTCAATGAACGCAAGGAATTCGTGGAATCCAAAAAGTTCACGAAATTGAAGGAATTCAGGGAATTTATGGAATTTAATAATTCCACGTTTTTCGTGGAATTTACGGAATTTTTGGATTCCATGAATTCAAGTAATTTCATGAATTATTTCTTAGTCTCGCGAATTCCATGAATTTGTTAAATTATTTGAATTCCGAAAAAACCGTTTATTCTATGAATTCCGCCAATTCCATAAATTCCGCAAATACCCTAAATTCGGTGAATTCAATGAATTCCGTGAACTCAATAAATTTTACGTTTTCCGAAAATGCCATGAATTTGGTGAATTTCTTGAATTCTGCGAATTTCATAAATCCTTTTAATTTTGTCAAATCTTTGAATTCTGTGAATTCTCTGAATTGCATGAATTCCGCGAATTACATGAAATTTTTTCATTCCGGGCGTTGTATGAATTTCGTAAATTCTTCACATTCCGAAATTTTTTGAATTCCACAAATTCATTATACACTATATACTAACAAAAGTTTTAGCTGCGTCAGAAAATTTCTTTTTTTTCAGAACAAATATTGCAGCGTTACCTTACGTTTCGGAATCAAAATTCCAATAAATGTGGTGGAAATTTCCAACAGAAATTTTTAACAGTGCATTTTAAAGGCAGAAACCTCCAATAGCGAGAAATTTATTTAACTTTACGACCTTAGTAGCAATTTTACGCTGAAAATCGATCAAAGTCTGGACTTTTCAATGTACCATAACTCGGAACCTATTAAAGATAGCCGATAATTTTTTGAATAAAATTTTCTGTTAAGTTTGTTTGTTTCTTCTCATTGTTAACATTTTGCACTAAAACGCAATGGGAATCATCCGTACACGCAAACGTGATTTTTGGAATTTTTTTTTAAAAAAATCAGGTTCCCCCTCGTATTCGTGATAAGATTTTTAATATGTGAAATAGAACCCCTTAATAAAGCGTTTTCTTAAAAAAAAAATGTTGACTCGATTTTTTCGGTAACAAAAGTACTCCCCAGTTCATCAATATAATGATGCTGTTCCACTTGCATTTTAAAAGCTCTCTACGGCCGAAAGCAATCTGTTTATTAATTACTAATTTTTTAAATAAATATTTAACTCAACTTTCTCTTAATTTGTTTTCTGATTTCATATTTTTATATGATAATTGATTTATTATACCGGGTGATTTTTATAATTTGAAAATTCAACTAATTAGTTGAGAAGAAATTTTTTGATTAAAGATACATCATTTTAATCGAAATATATTTTTTTTTCAAAATAATTTTATTGAATAATAAAAAGTAAAAGAAAATAATAAAATTTCCTTATTTTGTCGAAAACTCGTTTCTTAGTCAAAGATTTAATTTTTTCTGGAGCAAATTTATACTTTTGGGCTGTAAATTCAACTTTCTGTTTCAAAGAATGTTTTTAACAAATCTCGTTTTGGCAATGAAAGTTTTGTACTTGATATAATAAACTGACCAACAATAAAGCAAATAAGCAGTTTCGTTCGATTTACTTTTTCATTTTTCACATTTAAATTTTCAATTAGAAATTGCATCTTTCTTGTATGAGAATACAAGTGCTTTTAAAAAATGTGCCTTTTTGGGGTGAAAATTGAACTGTTTTCGCAGAAAGTTTATCTTTTAGTTAAAATTTATATTTAAATCTTGAAAATTCAACTAAAACCTTTTGTGGACATGATTTCAACTAATTCTTTTATTTGTCTGTCTAATTTAAAAATTAATTTGTTTTAGTAAATATTGCATCTTTCTTGGATGGAAATGCAACTGTTTGGTTTAAAGTTATTTTTCTTTGCTTGATGATTTATCTATTTTGTTTACAAACTTGTTTTGAACCACTTTGTTATAAAATTACTTTTTTGACGAAGATTCAGATTTTTAGTTAAAAATTCGTCTGTTAGGTTAAAAGTTTAACTAATTTGTTGCTTATGAAGCGGCGATATCCCTACTTGGCGCGTCTTCGAGCGGCGGATAGGGGAAACCTTGCTGGAAACAGATGGTAGTCCTAAAATAAAATAGATCTCGCAGACCAAACACACTCAGACCCCCAAGTCAAGACGTAAACAACCGCGCCGAGGACTGAGTGGCACCAGGGATTCGTGTCTAAAATGGTTGCTCTAGGATATTAGGTGGCTTCCTAGAGTATTTAGATTAGGTCAGATACACGTACCTGACGAGCTCGAAATGAGCGACAAAATAGTTTCGAGGCAAAATATTATTACTAGGGATGAGTGCTTTGATGAGGCCAAGAAGTTGACTGAAGAGGTCAATGAAATCATCAGGCCAATTGATATTTACTGCAGTGATATGAGGAATGAAAGAGCCGTTCCGTATGATCTTGGTTTGGCTATCGTACAGAAGGCGGCGAAGGCTAAGAGAAAAAAGAGAAGAAGAGAAATTTCATCCAAACGGGAACTCAGAAGCGAGAGAGGGAGCCTTCGCTGAGCCCCGTCGCGGCAGGTAGCATGAAGCAGAAGTCGAAAAAGACAAGGACCCGCACTGCTGTAGCATCCACGACGTCTACGCCATAGAAGCAGAAAGTGACTAATGCAGCGCCTGCAACACCCATAGTATACATGGAGAAGAAGACCTTCAGACGTGCCCGACCTGAGGCGGTTCTAATAAAACCGGATGGTTTTCCGATGGAAACGGTTCCATGGTTTCCATGGTACCGATGGAAATCGCACATTCGGCGAAAGGCAGAGCTGAGTTTTTGGTTGCCATTAAAGAGGCGGTTGACGAAAGGGGGTAGCGTGCGCAAACTTGTCCTTCGCAGTGAGGTCAAAGCCTTGGACCTTGCCTCTACTGCTAACATACAAAAAACATTTTACCAGAAAAATTACGTTTTTCCAAAATGACGCGGACCTAGCTAGATTCAAAAGATTTCGAAAAGATTTTTAATAGTTCCCAAATATTTCGGATAGGTTTAAAAGATTTCAAAGATCGCACAAAGTGGTCAATAATTTCACAAAGATTTCGGATATATATAAGAGGTTCGACAAAGACTTCAATCAGTTAGCAAAGCTTTTAAAGATTCAAATACATTTTTTGTAATAATTTCATGAAAATTTGTGATCTAAAGAGTCAGTGGTCCGCTTCAAGGTACAAGAGTGAAGTGCTTCCGAGCCAAAAGGACAGTCGGGGTTTATACTAAACAATTTTTATTACTGAAGAGTCATTCTTGGAACCCTTCACAGATTAAAAAAAATTCACAAAGATTTTAATTTAATAATTCACAACGCTTTTTGAAGATTGAAGAAAGATTTCTAAAAAATCTTAATGATTTTCCGAAGTTTTAGAAGATTTCACAAAGATTTCACAAATATTTGGAATATTTCGCGAAAATTTTGGATATAATTAAAAAATTCAAAAAGTTTTACTAAGATTACACATAGATTCCTCTAGAATTTTATTGATTTTTTAGAGACTTGAAAAACTTTTTAAATATTTCTCAAGGATTTGACCAAAATTTCAATAATTACCTAAAAATTTAACAAAAATTCAAAATACATCGCAGAGTTCACTTGGATTTCAAAGATTACACAAATATTTAAATAAGGCCCCAAAGATTTCGAAGAGTTTTGATAGAATTAAAAGATTTAAGAACGACATAACTGATTTTCCAAATATTTCAATAATTTTCCAAATATTACCAAATATTTCCAAAAATTTCAATAACCTTAAATATTCGATATACTTCTCGAAGATGCCAAATAGTTCAAAAAAACTTAAATCATTTTACAAAGACCCTATGCAATGGATGATGCGTTCGATGACTGGAACTACCTCAGGAGGGGCCTTTATGATTCTAGCAACCAGCGTGTCCAGTTTTTGTCGGTCCTTAGCTGTGATTTACCTGAGGCCGCAACACTATTCTAATGTTGCCGGATTTTTTACCCTCCTCTCCACTTCCAACTTGATATACTCCTCAGTATAGTGGTCGACCATGTCTGAGTAATCCCCATAAACCAAGTTCGTTCAATACAATCATGTACGATTCCTAATGTGTGGATGCAGCCCATACCCAAGAATACTTGTTCAACCATGCTCGGGGCAATATGGAACTTTATCATTCGCTAAACAGGATCGATTTCAATAGAGAGATAACACGTGGCTTGGACTTTACTGACCGTCCCGTCTAAAGTCATAACTGCTTTGTTCGGTACCGTATGCGGGTTCGCTTGGTACCTTTTGCAATGAACAACCCGAAATCTCCCATCATTGTTCGGGATGCACTGCCATCCATTCAAGCAAGGACTTTAGGAATGTTACCGATTAAGGCAGTCGCAAACACTCGCAAAGTAAGTCCTCTGCACTCCCTCGTAAGCTCCTTAACTTCTAATTGTTGCGATAACGAAGGACCTTCATCTGATGATGTAGCTGATGGCTCATTCGACTTTAGCAGAGCTAACCTCACCTGCTTCTGTTTCCAGGGATTGGGTTTTTTTTTTGATCCTCGTTCTTGTATTAAGAACGACGGTACCCTCTGTATCTACCGAGCGTGTTACCGGGTTTTCTTCGAAAAAGTCAACGGCATCCTTACGGGAAAAAGTTCGTGTTCTGAGCTATCCCCACAACTTTCGTCCTTATCAACTCAAGCCTATTCTCATGCAATATGTTTCGGTCGACATGAGGGGTAGATTTGGGACTGGAGGAAGTAGGACTGATCCTTACGCCTTCTTCCTTCTTCTGTTTTCCGGACAATTTGCACTTTTTAGTGGTCACTTCCTCCTTACCGCACCTACGAAAATAATTACGTAGTCGATTTTTCCAAAATCCAATTTCAAAGTGACATTTCTGTCGGCAGTTCCAACATTTGAATTTCGAATTATCCCCCTGTTTTCTCAAGGTGAATGACTCTGAGTCCCTTTTTGGAAACTCGTTTACTCGTGAGCTAATAACTGATCCCCGCTTTTTATTGCTAATGGCTGCAATGAGCGTTTTGATCAGGTGGGAAAGCTCTGTCGAGCTCAGATCCTTACTTACGCGTTAGTTTTCGGATGCTATGACCGCCAGACCGTTGTAGTCAGTAAATTAGTAGCGTCTGATATTTCCTAAGAAATGTCAAAATTTTCAGTGATTACCCGAAGACATAGACAATGATTTTTTAAAGATTTAAATAATTTTAAAAATATTTCTAAAGATTTTAATGATCTAAAAGGTTCTAAATATTTCGTGTATATTTACATGCTTTCACAAAGACTTTAATTATTTCACAAATATCATGAATATTTAAACAAACTTTGCACAAAAATATCAAAAAAAGGATTTTTAAACAATTCAGCGGAATTAAGGTGTATAGTATGTTTTTCTTATAAGCATTTTAGAAATAAAAGCTAAAAAATATTGTTTAAAACTGTACAATTACAGTTTGTCATAATTGATTAATTTTCTTGATACATATGTTTAGCCACTGTGATACAGAATTTCTTGTTATTGCCAAAAACAAAAATATTTTTGCACAAATTTCAAAATCCAAATACGACAACAAGAGAATATTGTTGTCACATTAACCTTAGTAAATAAAGCTATCAAAAATAGTTAGAATAAAGACCAGACTGCATCCTAACCTCTTTATCATATGTTTCGATGGTTTCCATCAAAACCACATCGTGGCATTATTATTATTATTATTACACCATTAAGCCGTTTCCCTTTCAGGATAGGCGTGACTCACACGGTAGGGAGGGGAGTAGTGTGAGAAAGGGGTTATAAAATTTTTAGATTGATCTGGAATTCTCGCGTTATTTATTTA
>JAAAKG020140566.1:0-34329 GCA_010014905.2 Druon quercuslanigerum
GGACTTATGGTATCGCCTTAGGTATTGACTTAGGTATCGAAAAACGGTATAGGACTGTATAACTCTTTGGGGAGGAAAAGAACTCTCACCAGAACACCTGGAACTTTTATTGAAAAATTTCCTTACGATTTTACAATATTCAAAACGGTGCAAATCGATTGCAGATGTAAAGAAATTGGTGGTTCCATTTAAAAAAACAGAGTTGGCCTTCAAAAAGCCATGAAGGTCAACTTAAAGGTCAAAATAAAGGTCACCATTGAATTCCTCGTTGAAATTTACTTCAGAAAGTACACTCACCTCTTAAAAAACTTTGTAATTTAAAAAAACCTCTAACTGACCTTGAACGTTACAATTGATCTATGACTTGGGAACGTACCTAAACGTAGAATTTTCCGCTCTATCGATTGCAGATGTAAAAAAGTTTTTTTTTTAAAAAAACAAAGTGGACCTTCAAAAAGTCATGAAGGTCAACTTCAAGGTCAAAATGAAGCTCACCATTAAATTCCTCGTTGAAATTTACTTCACGAATGACCTTCATTTTTGAAAAATATTTTACCTGAGGAAACATCCGACCGTCCCGGGACTTTTTAGAAACCCTGTATATGAGTATATGCATGTATTTATTTACTTATAAGTATGTTCCTTTGCGTATGTATAATTATAGTATTGTTTTTAATGGCCCTAATCTAGTTATGTATATAACAGTTTATTTCTTTACTTTTGTTAATTACCTATTTTTATTTTAATCGTCAAATAGATCGCTGTCATATTTTAACTTTTATATGTATCACCTGTTCCTTATAGGGCTATTCAGCTTTAGGAACTTTTCATAAATAAATACAAAAAACAAATACAAATTTCCTTTCTTCTGGGCTTCGAGCCTTGAGAATAAAGACGGGGGTAGCCCAATAGGTTGAATGGAAATTCGTATTCCTCTGCTTTAGGCATTTCTCTTCTAGGAAGACTAGAAGTACTGGAATGTTCATTGTGGTGGGTTGTATCATTGGGAACTATAGATAATTCGGCCGAGAGCAATATCATTAATCTTCCTTTTCAGCGGTATTAATCCTTCACGAATGCAAGTAAAACGCTTTTAATTATCAGTCCATCGCATATTCAAGGTATAGAAGTCCCTCTTAACCATAAGTCTTGCAATAAGTTCATACCGTAGATCTTGTCTAGCGAAATCTCTATGAATCTAAATTTTGCATATCGAAACATTCAAGCTCCTGGGTTCAAATTTAGAAACTTGCATATTACTTGTAGATTCTTAGTTATGAATCAACTAAATTCAAAATTCACAACTTAGAGGAAACGAGCAAAATAAGACAGTTAACTTCATTGCATCATATAACTAAATAAAGTTTCTATTAAGTTATTATAAATAAAAACCGCTCTTCGCAGTTTAATAATTATCCACGTGCAATTAAGATTCAACAGGGTATTATCAGGAAATAAAAAAAGATGTACAAAGATGATATAAAGTAAAATTAGTATTTATTTAAAACAACAAATCATTTTTATTACATTTCTACTTAATGATACGTACCGATTTTTTCAGATTATTCAGTATTATTAACGTAAACAAAATAAAATAAAAATCTAAGAAAATGAAAACGATATTTTATATCGTTTAACAATAGGTTGTTTCATTTTCATAAAGAAAGCACCTTCGTAAAATCGTAAGATCAAAGTATTTTTAATTTAATTGTAAAGTTTAAATTTTTGTGACGATATAGATTGAGGTACCTGTATGACGTCAAATAAGTCGAGCTTTGAAAAAAATATAGTTTAGATTTCCCTTTGCATAATACGCAACTGACTAAAAGTTTGACATTTTTTGAACCTGAATTAATAGCTGAAACGTAGAGAATCGTAGTTTACAACTACTACTCTAAAATTTCGATCTATTCGGCGCTGGGCGCCTACTGGTACTTCCTTAATTTCTTCTGGAGTTAACTCCACAACTACGCCGCTTCGTATGTTTATCTTCGCCCGGCGTGCAAACTTTTCACTGTAATGATATATTCCCCTAAGGAAGCCGTTAGTTTCCAATATTGCAAAAACATCATTATTAGATGCTGCTAATACAATTTGTTCTTGGTTTGGCGTTACAGCGTAAACATTTTGTTTTACTAGCAATCGAAGCTGCGAATTGAGTTTAAAGGTGTATCTTCGAAATTCTAATCGTCGGTATTCATTGGTATATGGAATGAGCCGAATATGTCCAAGTTGTCCGAGTCCATATCCAAGTATTTCATAATTATGAGTCCTGGAAAGAGGATGCCTGACGGGGGGATCTCTGGACCTAACATGTGGAGGAGGCTCGAGTATCGTAGCGAGACGAGGACTGGCAGGAGGAGATCTTGACCTGGAACGTAGAGGAAGCTCCGACTCTAAAAGAAACGGAAATCTGCGTCGAGAAGAAGCAGAAGAAGAAGAAGAAGCAGAAGCAGGTGGGGAAAGACTCAGGTGCAAGTCGGGAACATTAGGCCAATCGCTGTTAGGGTTACGGCCAGCCTGTAAACTTAGTTCTGAAAGAAGAAATTAACGGATAACGTGTATTAAAAGGCACCCAGTAAGAAGGCTTGATTGAACAATTATTGAATCATTTCGATACCGTTTTCGTTCCTGCTCTTTTGAATTCCCATAGCAGGAGAAGTTATCTCTTAAACTGAATCCCTTCCTGTACCCACTCGCGACAATATTTTTCTGACTAATCTTGGATGCCCAAAGTCGACTACGAAATAGAACCTTTTTAATCCCTTTTAAATTTACAGAGTACGCCGTTCTTATTTACTGTTTTTCGAATCCTACCTGATTTTGCAACTATTATATTTTGAAAAAAATTTTACGATCTTTGCAAAACTAGATTCACGGCAGCTCTTAGCGAATTTTTCTCAGTTCACTCCAATTAAAATCTTTTTACTCGGTATGCAAGTGTAGAGTTTCTACAAGCAAATATGTGAGTTTCGATTAAATCAGATAAACTGTTATTTGCAGAAAGTAAAATGATGGTTTAGAAATAAATATGGACGTATTATATTATTATATTTACCAGTAAAATTAAGAATAAAGGGTAACAATGAGACGAGAGTATAAATGATCTGCATATTTCTCAATTAAAGGAAAACTATCTTGGCACAGTGACGGTACGTTATCTGCGGCTGTGCTCCGCTTGTACAATATTATCTCGGTAATGATATATAAAATTTAATTTATATATCATAATACATTTTCAAGATTTACTAAGTACGTTGAGACTGACGTCACAAGTTATATAATCCTGTAAGCTTTAAGCAAAGACGGTTCTTGCAAGTGAAATTTATGATTCTATGACGGCCCATTTTAAGATTAGAAAAATTAATATAAATTATGCAGAATAATCATATATATTACGTAAATTCATTTTCATTGTTTCTTTAGTTTATTATCATGTTTTTATTAAGAAAGAGTAAACAAATGTCCGGGTATGTTTGAAAATCTTGGTAACATAATAAGGATAATTTATAATAATTGTAATATTATGTTTTGATTTTCTTATATTTCCTAAAATTATGCAATCGATTTTGCGAGATAGTAAAAATAGTACTTATCAAAAACTTATTTAAACCCTTATTTAAAAAGTACTTATCCAGAATTTAACATAAAATCTTATTTTGTTTTACTTCATCAGTTTTCCAATCAATAAAGGCAGGATCATTCAGTGTTCCTGTTAATTAAAGCAAGAGCAGCCAGAGACCCGGCCAACTAAAGCAAAAACAGTCGGTAACCTGGCCAACAAGGTACTTCGATCACACAGCAGTCTGAATGCAATAATAGAAAGAAATCTCAAAAAGATTTTCAAACAAAAATTTCGCAGGAAATAAATACAACATTTTTTGTACAAATGCGATATAAATAAAATTTTTATTTATTTCAAACAATTAATCATTTTCCTTACCGTTTTTCTCAATAATACGTGACGGTCTGTTCAGATTACGGGATATTAATAATGTGTCTGAAAAAAAGAAAAAGTTCAGAGGGTCAAAACGATATTTTATCATGTAGAAAAATAGATTTTTTCTAAAGTTTTTGCGTTCCTCAAAGTATTTAGAAGTTAATTGTGAAGTTTAAATTTTTTTAAGATATTGATTGAAGGATCTGTGTAATGTCAAATAGGTCAGCCTTTACACGAACTATACTTTAGGAATGCCTTTGCATAATGCGCAACTCACTAAAGATTTGGCATTTTTTGAAACTGAATTATTGGCTTAGCAGTAGAGAATCATGTTTTGCAACTACTTCGCTAAAATATCGATCTATTCGGCGCTGCACGCCTACTGGAACTTCCCTAATTTCTTCTGAAGTCAATTCCAAAACTACGCCGCTCGCTATATTTATCTTTGCCCGATGCCTGTAGTGGTCCCTGAAATGATATATTCCCCTAAGGAAACCGCCAGTTTCTAATATTGCAAAAACATCACTATTAGATGTTGCTAATACAATTTGTTCTCGGTTGGGCATTACAGCATAGACATTTTGTTTCTCTAGCAGTAGAAGTTGGGATTCGGGCTTAAAAGTGTATCTTCGAAATTCGAATCGTCGGTGCATATTGCTATTTGGAATTAGCCGAATAAGTCCAAGTTGTCCAAGTCCATATCCAAGCACCCGAAAATCAGGAATCCTGGCGAGAAGAGGAATCGCAGGAGGTGATCTCGACCTGACACGTAGAGGAAGCTCCGGTGCGACAGGAGACTGAGATCGGCGTCGAGAAGAAGAAGCAGATGGGCAAAGACTTAGGTGCAAGTCGGGAATATCAGGACAATCGGTGTGAGGGTTACGGTCAGCCTGTGAACTTGATTCTGCAAGAAGAAATTGGGTATTAGCCGCTTTTAAAAGACACCCGGTAAGAAGGCTGGCATTGAAAAGAACACAAAACTCTTTCTTTTAGTCCAGTGTCGGGGATAGCCTTCAAATAGCCTTGGACTTAATTCGGGGGGATCAAAACGTAAACATTTACAATTTTTTAAATCTTTTAAAATCTTTTCATTGACCTGCCAGAAAAATCATGGAGATCCCAAAACTTAAAAAACCCAATTCCACAAAATCCCAAGCCTACAAAAACCTATCCCAAAAACCCTAATTGCATCCCCAAGTCCACAAACTCCAAGCGAACAAGACTTCACCCCACATATCCCAAACCCAAATAATCCAAATCCACAAATTATCAGCCTACAAATCCCAAGGCCACAAAACTCAATGTCACAAAATCTAATTCAAAAAATCCCAAGCCTACAAAACTCTATTCATCAAAACGTAATTTTACAATTCCGAAACTCACATATCCCAAGCCCATAAACTCGAAACTCAGAAAACGCAACGCAACATATCCCAAGTCCGCAAATTCCAAGCACACAAAATCCATGGCCACAAAAGCAAAATCCGCAAACCTCAAGTTCGCTTATTTTAAGTGCACACTATCATCAAATCAAAACTTAAAAACTCTAGGGCCTACATATTTGAAGCTCAATCCCACAAAACCCAAATTCACGAATTCGAAAACCACAAAAGCTAATATTCTAAGCCTACTAAACCTATGGCAACTTGGTTTTGTCTTTTTGTCTGTGTTTTGTGAGTTACTGTTAAAATAAAATACTTTGTTCGAAAGGTAGAAGCAATTTATTCAATGTATTCTTTTTATTCGAACGGAGTGGGGAGGGATACTTTATAAACAATAGGTAGTGATGCGAGACTCATATCCCTTGTGTGGGACATTCAATTCCAAATTTGATTCATAAGAAAATGATAGACCGAATATAATTTTAAGAAAACTTTAACTTGCTTCGGATTGGGGTTCAAATATTTAGACCCTGGAGTTTTTAGGTTTGGGTCTTATGAGTTTTGATTTTCTGGGCTTAGAATAAGTGAGCTTGGGGTTTGCGGGTTCGGGTTTTGCAGGCTTGAGGTTTTGTGGGCCATGGAGTTAGCGGACTTAGGATATGTGAGCTTGAGAATTGTGAAATTAGTTTTTGTGGGATAGGGGTTGGTAGTCTTGGGCTTTTGTGGGATTAGGTTTTGTGGGCTTGGGTTTTCTAGGCTTGGGATATTTAGGTCGTGGACATGTGGGGTAAAATTATGTACGCTTGGAGTTTGTGGTATGCTGTTTGCATTAAAGTAGTTTAGTTTAGGCTTAGTTATTATTAACAGTCTTCTGAGTGTTCAAACAAAACATAATTCGGGTCGGTAAGTACTTGTGTCGGCTAGCGAATTTTGTATATTTTTCCCCAACTGTGCAAACATTGCCTTCTGAATTGTTAAATCCTGTCAATCCACCTAAATTCGTGTTGAAGGTCATTTAATAAAATTTTAATAAAAATTGCCCATTATTATTTCTGCTGAATTCAAAGAAGTATGATAATTGAAAGTTTATATTATTTCTTCACGAGTTTACATGAATTCACAATCTGCTCTAATTCATGATCGTCAAACAGATAGATTCACGGAACCTTCCAGAAAATTAATTTTTTCCCTGAATAAATTCAGTTTATAATCCTTTTAGACAAATTATTATTTGTGGAAAGTAAAAGAATTTTTTATAAATAATTAGAGATGTATTGTATTATTATATTTACCAATAGAATTAAGAATAAATAGCAAGAATAAGACGAGAGTATCAATAAAACTCATGTTTCTCAATTAAAGGAAAAAAATTTCGGCACAGTGACGGCACAGTATCTGCAGATGTGCTGCGTCCGGGCGGCCATAGTATCTCGATAACGTTGTAAACGATTAAATTTATGTATCATAATTTATTTTCAATGAAATAAACCTCTTTATTGAGTGCGTTAAAACCCACGTCACAAGTTATGCAATCTTGAACATTTTAGTCAAAGCCGGTTATTACGTGGAAAATTTTGGATACAAGAACAGCCCATTCAAAGTTTCAAAGAACTAATATAAATTTTACAGAATAAGCATGCATATTATATAAATTTATTTCCATTTGTAGTAATAAAAACTGAGCTGCAAATTAAAGCACTCAATTTGAAATTTTTTAATTTTATACTTTTAAAACTGAAGTTTAAAAGCTTTTTCATTAAAAAATTTTGTATGCAAAAGTAATTAAAGTTCCAAATTAAAAAATTTAAACTTTGATAAATTATAGAGTTCAAAGAAACATTAAAAACTGAACGATTTTTTTTTTTTTAAACTAAGAACTTCTTTAACTAAAAGTTGTTTTCATCTTAAATAGTTAAAAAATCCCTAAAATGCTGTAAAAATTTATTTCAAAATCTTGAAACATTTTCATGTTGTTTGACATCTTCACAAATTTTTAATTATTTTTTATTTTTTCAGGACTTCCAAACATGTTTTAAAATCATCTTTTTCTTCTGAAGCCTTTCAAAATTCTTGAAAAGCTTTTAAATTTTTTGTTCGAAATTTGCGAAAATCTAGATTTGATTTGAAATTAAGCCGCGCACTATTTGCACCGATATTTTAGTACGAATACCCGGGTTTTGACTGTACACATAGACACTTCGTTTAAATTATTTGAAATCATTTCAAATTTTAAATTAATTCAGAATTTGTTGAAAGCTATTAAATATTTATTTAGCTATTCAACAATTTGATTTAAAGACTAAATTGTTTTAAATAGTACATTAAAAAATGGAACGTTCGTATATTAGTTTTCATGTATGATTTTAAATATTTAATTTATAATTACTGACTTCAAATAAACAGTCAGATATTTCAAAATATCAAACAATTGTTCTTTTTCCTAATTGAAAAATTTGTGAACTGATTCCGCATCATCTTGTCAAATTAATTATTATTCACTTTTTCATTCTCAAATCAAATATCTATGATTTTCAATTTATTTAAATTAAAATATACGCGTAAGAATTAAAAATCTAAAAAGTAAAATTTTTAAGGTAAAACATTTTAGAATTAGGCATTCAAAACTTAATGATATCATAATTGACAAAAAATAACAATCCAACAAGTTATTTCAAAAACGGTTGAAATCACAGTTGGACAAAATTCTTATTCTAAAAATTTTGTAAAATTCTCGGTTAAAAAATAAATTCACGCTCATTTCCCGGTTTTTCCCGGTCTTATAAAATTCTCGGTAGTTCCCCGTTTCCAAGGATTAACGGTCAAGCGGCCACCCTGTTAAATTAACGAGTTAAATTTAAATATAAACAAATTTAAAGTTTTTACACTGGCGTAGCTGGCCCTGAATGGGACCTGTATCAAAATTCCTGAAGGGCCCTTCTTAAGAAAATCAACAAAAACTTTATACATTAATTCTTATTTGTGGGCGCTGGAACGAGGGGGTCCTGTATCACTGATACGGCTGATACGGCGGTAGCCACGCCCCTGACTTTTGATTAAGAAATACTCTATTAGACTTAAGTTTCTCTTAGAGTATTTCTTCGCAAGTGGTCAACTTAGGTAAGTTTAGTTAGTTATCCAACCAATAATCCTGTACGGAATCCTTCATAGGAACCTTGCAAGGACCCGTACATGATCCTATGAGGGTTCTTATGTGGGTTCTGACGTACTATACTCATTGAAGGAAAAATGACAAGGATCTTATGTAGGCTCCTGTACAGTTTCCTAGTCACCGTGTAATGGCGGACATATGAACTTATCTAGGTACCTATGTAGATAGAAAGACGGTTCTCTCGTAGGATCCTTTGCTTTCAATATTCCGCAAAGGTTCCCATGCGCCAGACTAAACTAGTCCGTGTGGAAACTTTGAAGGATCCCGTGCATGCTCTTGCAGAAAGAACATGTACGGTCCCCGTATAAGAACCTCTGATGGTTCCTGTGCAATTTCTTCCTGGAAATTATTTATTCTGAAAAAATTGTTCCTACTTTTTTTCCTTCAGACAAACTTAAGATATTTCAGAGCATAGGTAGTAATACAATTTTGACGTACCATAAATTGCTTCCAATTTTCTTCCCTCGCAAACAGTTCGCGGTGCTTGATTGACTCTTGGGCGAGCTTTTTTGGGGTCGAGACAGTTTGATTGGTAATCGTTTTTCCAAATAAACTTAGATGCAATCTTTGTCAGAAACGTGTCTTTCATTGTCGTCTCCACGCCGAAAAAAATATTAGTTGGGACAATTAATTAAATTGTTAGGACAACTATTTAAGTTAGTGAATAATGGTGATGCCATTTAGTTAGTTGTAAGGACTATTTTTGTTAGTTGGGGCACAAGTAGTTTTTTTACGAGGGCTAGTGAAAAACGTTCTTATAACACACCGAGAAGGGTCCGCACTTCTCGGTAGTGGGGGGATATTGATAGCATCACTACAGCTATCTCAGTATATATAAATACAGACAAAGATCTTAATTGATCACTATAATGATGCTACCAACGACCCACTAAAAAACACCACCCTTTCTCCTTGGCATGATTTCCGCCCGGAACCGCTTTTGCATTACTTCAGGGGGGTGTCGTTCTTTAGCCGTGCCTCGGCTCTCCTCTTCTGTCCCAGCTTGGGCTTCTTCTGCATAATATGGACCTTTTGACGTACCTGCTGAGCTAGGTTGTTATCTTGTGCATCCGGGAGGCTTCTTCAACGAGGCTGCCTCCCTGTACGACAAGCTTCTCATAGTCCCCGGTAAGTGATCTGTCCGGGGCTTCGCTTGTTTCGCGGCACAGAGGCAGCACTGCGGAGTACTTTCGCACGGTAGCAACGAACCCTTTCTATCTTCTTATGTACGCGACAGGACACCCACCCCACCTTCAGGTGTCCTGCGCGCAACATTCTCGCCGCTAAATCTTCTGTGGGGCATGAGTAGTTGCCGTTACTATCTAATTAAGTAGGCTAACTACTTTGGTTTGTTACAACGACTGTCTGTAGGTAGTTGAACTCACTAATATAGTTCGTCATGTCTTCTATCTGTAGGTGTAACTATTTTTTATTTGCTACAGGGATTCATTAAAATAGCTGTCACTACACTATCGAACTATGAATTAAAAAGATTCTAATGGTAAGCGGGAATATTTTTTTAGGACATCTTATAGGGATGCTGATATCAGTTCAGCTGAAAAGAGTTTAAAAAAAAGTTCCTATCCCCACCAGGAGTTTTAACTCGTTTGATTTTACAATTTCTTATACATACCTTCGAATGCTTTCAAATGATCCCCAAAGCCTAAAAATTGCCACACTTTCAATACGTCCATCATTTATATTAAAAAATGGCCATATAATCCAACAAGACTTCAAGTGAGCAGCGAGTTATGACGGCCATGTTTAAACGTTCTTCCTCGTTTTACCATAGGTATGTTGGTACTTTTTTCGCATTTTCTATCGTACCAACCAAGGTAGAAAATAAAATAGTTACGCTACCTACTTTAATCTGTTGGAGAAATCAAATAGTAGTACAGATGACAAATTTTTCTCAGTGCAGTACACCCCGTTCTGCACTCGAGAAAGATACCATGCCCATGTGCTCTGAAAACAGTTCTCTAACAGTTGCTTTTTGCGCCATATTCGTCAGGTGGCGCGCTTTTCGATTTGCTCTCGATTTGCTTTCGATTTTGATTGTCTTTGGTTGATGTTTTGATACTGAGAAGGTAACCAATCTTCAGCAGCGTTTCATTAGATGAGAGTTCATGTGATCCCACCTTATAGTAGCCGGCCGTCCTCTGGGCACGAAACCAATACATATGTAAATTTTAAAAGTTTGTAGACTTTGGAAGTATATTATATATTACTGAATTTTGATTTGTGAAAGCTTTTGAAAATTTTAATAAACTTAAATTTAAGAAAATTTTATGCAATAATAGAAAGAAGATGGCCTCCCCCCATCCCTCAACAAACCCATTAAGAGCAGGATATTTCAATTTTCAATATTTAAAATGTCATCTATGGTTAAATAATTTTCAATTTAATTTTATGTATTAATATTTGATAGTAAATGATAAAATTAACTTATCTTTGAGATGAATGCTTGAATTTTCTAGATTTCCATCCTGCAGTTTTATTTTTCGCCGTAAAAACTTTGACAAACTTTAAAAAGTAAACAATACGCCCATATGGCTATACGTATCGAAAGTTCGTAACATACTGAATTTTACTCGAAATACAAAAGCTAGGTAAGTTCCTAGTTACACTGGCGTCTGTCACTTATTTTTAGAGATTTTACATTTTAATTAAAATTCATATTTTGGTATTGCAAAGTTAATAGAAATCTTTGATGCATAAAAAATTACCTATTCTTTTTTTTAATTTGTCTTTTTAACTGAAAAATTCATCTATTTTATTAAAAATTACATCTTGCTTGGATCGAAATGCAATAGTTTGGTGAAAATTCAGCAATTTTATCGAAAAGTTATCCTTTTCAGTTGAAAATTCAAAAATTTTCGTAAATAATTTAATTTTTGATTAAAAATCACATTTTGCTATTAAAGTCAACTTAAATCTTTTTTGGATGAAAATTCTACTCTTTTTTGGAAAGTTTTATTTTTAACTTAGAAATTCATCTATAAAAGTAGACATTGCATCTTTTTTGAATAAAAATGCAATGTGTGGTGAAAAATCAACAATCTTGTTGAAAAGTCATACTTTTTTTTAGAGAATACAAGTATTTAGAAGAATTTTTTTAAAAATTAAATTCATATAATTTATTACAATTGAACTGAAATCTTTTTCGGATAAAAATTCATCCATTATTATTATTATTATATATATATATATATATATATATATATATATATATATAATAAAATGCAACAGTTTTTATCAAAAAAGGTGCTGTTTCAACTAAGAAAGATTAATTTTTAAACGTAAAGATTAATGTACTACTACACACGCGGTGGACACGCTAGAACTTACATGCACGGGGAACTTTAATTGTGAGTGACATTCTTCTCATTCGAAAGAGTCAGAGCACATTGGCGAAGTACTGAGATCAAATTCTAAAATATAAGCTTGGAAGAGCCTAAAGAAAAGAACAAGAATGGTTATTAAGGAAAATTCAACAAGCCACTCCCAGGGTTTTCCTTAAAGATTCTCGTGATTCAACCGCGATCTTCCAACTTCCCGTTTTTCATCTTGAGGCGTCTGCGCTTCATGATTTCTTCTATGTGATGCAACTTTTCAGGACACTCACAGGAAAGAACCTCGTTTTTCCTATGGCCGGGCTACCAAAGGGCCTATGACAAAGCCACTGAACGCGTCCACAGTTTGCGGATAGAGGGTCTCTGTACCAAGGGTTTCTGTTGAATATGGTTAGAAAAAATTAATAGGCAGTTGCGGACAATTATCCAGGGGTGGTTCCGAAGGAATTAACCCCCAAGCGGAGGTGTGACAAACCGTGCCGACAGCTAAATAGCACCTGGGTAAGGTGTCTAGAACGGTGACTCTGAGATACCGTGCGACCTCTCATAGTACGCAGCCTTAGCCTTGTATGCGGGGCTCTACAAGGATGAACTAACCCTTTTCCCAAAAATAGGTCGGCTAACAATGCAGACCACTCTAGAGCTGTGGGAGCTCATGGAGGTGAAGTCAATGTGATGGATCGGCTGATTCTTGGGGCTATTATGTGGGTGGAGCGACAAAATCACGACTTGCTAGAATGCGACGATGCGAGTGTAACCCCTGAATGAGAGAATTACATTTCACGACTGCATGCTCTGTGGTGCGAGAAACACGCAGAGCTATCGCCCTTTTCGTATCAAGGTCTGCGAAACCATGCTGAAGTACTCCAAAAAAGGGTCTATGAAAGCATAGCGCCTACTCTACCAGAGCCAGAACAAGCCGGCAACAGAGAAAGAGAGGTGACAAGACCAACTGCGGGCAGGCATCCAATAGAGGACGAGCGATGATTTATGACCCGGAGAAACATCAACATCCATGTTTCTGTTAAGGGTCTGCCTGAAATGGATAAGGAGCTTCGTGGACAATTTTCTGAAAAAGCCGACCTTTGGACTATCAGTTGTGGTGTGTATAATGCAGCGAGAGCTTTGGCCGATGCGAACTGTACGCGTCCCGCATTCAGTCTTTGATTGACTATGTAACATCTGGCAGGAATTTTACCGCCAAGGTTCGAAAATTCGCGCGCGAACTCCGGATCCGTTATCAAACACTTAAAAAGTCGAAGCTGCTGACGATGAGGCAGCATGTTGTTGAGAGAATACGGATACTACCTGACGCTAACAGAAGTCTAGAACGGAGGGAGAGGTGGGTAGAGAAAACCAACAGTTTCTCTCTGATCCATCTCGACTCTTCCAAGACCCTTCAGTTACAGTCTACCACCCGCCCAAATCAGAGGAGTTCGAAGTCTTTTGGAAAGAAGTCCACGAAGTGTAACATAGACTGGACGAAGAACTAGAACCTGAGGAAAATGCCCATCCATCACTACCGTGAAGTGAAAAAAGTATTGAGAGGTATAAAGAATTTTTCCGCTCCGGGGCCAGATGGTTTTAGGACCATCTGGTGGAGAAAGTTGCTTTCAACCCATCAGCATCTGGCCCGTATTTTCACCTCATATTTGAAGTCGAAAGAGCCAATTCCGAAGTGGTTGGTGGAAGGGCGCACAGTACTCCTACCGAAAATGGGCAACTTAGCTGCCCCCAAGAATGACAGGCCAGTCACTTGTCTGAGCACACTGTATTGCTATTCTAAATGATAGAAATGTTCGGGCAATCGGACATGAGTGGCTTTTTGATAGATCTGTCTGCAAAGATGCAGCATCCTACCAGCGCGACCTATCGATGGCCTGGATTGATTACCGGAAAGCTTTCTATCCGACCTCCCATAAACTTATCATCTGTCCTTTGGAAAGTTTAAAGGTTCATCCGAAAAACGTGAGGTGCATAGAGAGATTTATGCCACTTCCAGGGGTACCTTTGCGGTAAACTTGCTAATCGAAAGCACAAGGTCACTAATGTACTTTACATGGATGAACTTAAGATCTATGCTAAAAATTCCTGTAAGTTATGTAGTTTCGATCTTATTTCATTACTCTGGTCTCTTAAGTTTCGGTAAGTCTCCACCCCCGTATTAATTTATAATTGCTCGTACGTGACACTCAGTAGACAAACAATATGAACATCTAAAATTATTATGAAATATTCCCTGGTCAAGAAATCTTAGATCAACAATAAAATTATGAATTCATGTTTAAAAAATAAAAATCTCACAAGTATAAAGAATGACATCGTCATCCAGCTTGTGAAGAAAATTTTCTGGTCTCTCCGCAACTCAGTTTATCAATATTTTAATAATATTGATTTAGACCAGTAGACAAACCAAATTAATATAAAAAATTAATTATACAATTATACAATCATGATTTAAATAACTATTCTGTATGAAAAGTGAATTATATATGTTTACAGTAGGAACTGATCATAACTAGTACTTTATGGGGTCATAAGGGCAGTGTATACTAGGGTTGGCCCAAAATGCATGGCAAATTTTTTTGTCATGCTAGAGGGCAATGACCCCCCCCCCATTATATTCCAAATATAAAAAAAAGAAATTTCTTAATTTTTGTATTTATTTTTATTTTTATTAATTTTTTGGGATTGGGAAAAAATGTGAAAACTACCCTTAAAACCAAAAATGTCAATTCTTTATGAAATTTACTTTTCGAACACAGTATTCAGGTATTTTCTAAAATTAAAATTATTAATACTGGTCTTGTGGAATATTTATTATCATTGGTTAAGTAATTGTTAATTATTTAAACCAATGGAATTTCTTTCAACAATTTTTTTCTGATATTTGTTTTTTCCTCTAAAAATTACTACTATTCGTTCAGTGGAATATTTATTAACATTTTTTATTAATTTTTAATAGTATAAACAAATGGAATTTGTTCAAATAATTTTGTTCGAAAATTCGGTTTTTCCTTCAAAAATTATTACGATTAGTCTAGTAAAATATTTAACAACATTGGTTAATTAATTTTTTAATTACTTAAACAAATGCCATTTCGGTAAAAAATATTGTTTCTTTTCAAAAACTCGTTGAACTGGCAGTTTATTTCCATGAAGTGACATACATTTATTTTCAAATGTTTTTTAATTGTTAAAACAATAAATTAATTATCCCCATTATCAAAAACTGATAACGCAGCTCAAAGACGTTCAAGAGTGGCTTACGCTGGTACTCCGCTGAACCGCTCGCTTTTCCAAACTGGTAATCCACTTCAAATCGAATAGTACAATATAGTTCAGTTATAAACTAGCGTAATATAGAATTTATGTGAAATAATCCACATGTAACCCAGTTAATTCTGACTAATTCAGGTAATCCAAGTAATCTAATTGTAATCTACTTACAATTTGGAAGAAATCCAGTCATGATAAAATGTTTAAAGTAATCTAGATAATCCAAGAAAGTAACTTGTAATTTAGGGTAATCCTGATGATTCAGAATAATTCAGGTAAGCCAAATAATCTGTCACGCACTGAGTTTACGGCGAGAGCAGTTTGGAAATATGAGCCCTGGCGGACCGAAGAAACCGAAATGAGCCTCTGCAAAGTTCCCCTAAAGATCCCACTGAGTCCTTCTTCGGTTTCTCTTTTAAAAACTCAAAAAACAGCAAGATCAACTTTTTAATTTTTGAGATTCGGATTCTACATTAAAACTTCTATCAGAAACTCGCGGAGTATACCCAATACTTTTTCTGGCAGCGTTGAAAACTTTAAAAAAATAAAAAACCTGTCATTGACATGGGCCGAAGGTGGCTTCAAGTGCATCTTCTTTTAGTAGCAGTTAATAGGCGTTCCGTCGATAACATTAAGCATTTTGTCTGGATGCTAGCGTCACAAAGTGGAAACCTCAGAGGCTCCTGTCGGTCCCTTCGGTCCGCCAGGGAGAATTAGAAATACCAGAAAGGCCGATTATGCCAGGTTGACGAGCAACTCTATGGTGAGTGTGTCAGTATTATGCTTGAAATAATTTAGGTGTAGTTCAAAGATCGTGTGTTATACTGTAAATAAAAGATAAATAATTAAAATTATAAAATAAAACCGAGTAGTGAAAAGATCCGTATTCACTATTTACTTATTAACTGACAAACACTCCGTATACGGATCGAATCCACTTTTGAGTTTCTTTCACAAAAGTTGAACCAGTATACTTTATCCAAGAAATGATTAATACTATCGATAGTCTTAGCCTAAGGGGCTTACAAGAATCCCCAGGAAGGTGACGGCCAATGTTTTTATTCGTTATGTCATCACAGAAAAAACTGGGGGTAAAAATTGTTACAGGTAATTATTAATTTGGGGTGAAGGCAGCTAGGGTAAGGGTAATGTCGTTCAGGGTAATTGATAAGGGGGTAAATTATACGTGACATTATCCTGGAGGTGAATAATCTACAGGCGAAGTGTCACATCCAAACTTTATATATAAAGAGCCGGCTATAAATATTGAATTATGATATACAAGACATTAAACATGAAATTACTGGTCAAATTGTTCATTCAGGGCACTTTATTCGTCAAAATAACGTTGATAGCAGACAGAGTATTTAAGTCGCCATGGCCCATAAAGTTAGTAGAAGCATTGAGAAAATAACAACGTAAAGTTTCGGCTTGGGAATTTCCGAAGGTGATCGTCACAGCGGAAAATTTTCCTTGAATCCTTCAAATAAATTATTTTCCAGTTAACTACAGGAATCTTTGCATGTCAATGGGTAATTGAAAACCGAGCGTAGTAGCACTATCAGGACATCGATCAAATGGTGATGAGGTACAGTCAGACCTCGATGCTATCAACCTTTTGCGGGGAGAGTTCACGTCAGTGATCCCAAACTTGGTAACTTTTTGAACTGCGCTGTCGTCGCGCTGACAACTCCGCATGCGTCGCATTCGGCATTTAATTGGTTGCTATTCGCGCGAAGTTTAAAATTCTAAACAATATAATTTTTCTTTTTTATTGTAAGTAATCGGATTTCAACTTATAAAAATGTCCATTAGGTCGAAATTGATTAATACTAATAAAAATTGATTAAATGCATATTCTGTAAATAGTATTTGAAATAACTATTAACAATTTTCTTTTTTAGTTAAAAATTAAACTATTTGCAATCTGGAGTAATCTTAGGTAATCTTATTTTTTGATAAATATTTACGCTATACTAAAAGAAGTTCAAGCAATCATGAGACTTTAAACAAATATGATGTGATCATAATCACAGCAATTTTTACTGGCAGAAAAATAATAATTTTTTTTCTTGATTTTGATTTCTCGACTATCACGCGATTATTTCGTGTCTCGAAGTATACTTGTAAAACTGAAACTTCTGCAAGTA
The DNA here is from genome assembly GCA_010014905.2 of Druon quercuslanigerum. Lineage (NCBI taxonomy): Eukaryota > Metazoa > Arthropoda > Insecta > Hymenoptera > Cynipidae > Druon > Druon quercuslanigerum. Next base: position 17,274 of record JAAAKG020140566.1, read on the forward strand.
AAACAAATAGAGCGTCTTTACAACGTGGCAGTTTTTGCTATCGTGGCAAAAATTTCAGTCGACGTTTGCAAAATCTGTTGTACAATATGAAAAAAATGAAGATCGTCAGCTGCATTCTAATTGTTACATTTTCTGGTTACCTAGAAGTTGTTGGTAAGTGCAATTAGAGTGATTTTTTAAATTTTCTTTAAATTTTTTATCGATAAAAAATATTTTTATATGATTTTTTGTTTTAATGTTTATTCTTCTATCCTTTATACAATATACCATATGGCTCCTTTGGTTACTAACTGTCTTTTTTTATCTTTCAGTTTATTGATTACCTTTTTGTAATTTTAACTTTAGTTGCCTATACAGATATATTTAATAAATAATTTCTAACCAAAATCTTTAAATTTCAACAACATACCCCACTTTTACTGTGTCCGGAAAATTATTTTGGTGACCACGATCTACATACTAGTAATAGCCACGCATCCTGATTTCTTGTGGCTGTCCTGATATTCTAATTTTTTGCGCTATATCCTGAATGTTTTACTTTAATTTTACTTTCAAGGCAGTGCTGAAATATTAAAATAAAACTTTTGAGTTTGGTTAATAACTTATCTTATGTAGTTGAAAATTTATGCATTTTAACAGCAATAAGAACTACAAGGAATTTTTGGTGGCAGCTAAAACAATTTTGCGGTAATTTCTGGAAAGTTACCATATATAATGGATCAAATTACCACAAATTACCAAAAAATACCGGAAATTTATAGAATTTTTTAAATTAAATGTTGGCTAATTTATTTAAAGATCCTATAAATTACGGGTCATATTACCATAAATTAAAAAAAATTCAATGCATTTCCAGAAATTTATAAAAATGTTTAAAACTGAATTTTAGGTAGTTTGTAGTAAGATACCATATTTTTCTGTAAAATTACCATAAATTACCAAGAATGCTGGAAGTGGTATTTGGGTAATTTATGGTAAGTTAACATATTTACCTCTAAAATTACCGTAAATTACCGAAAGTTGACATAAGATTTCTGGAAATTACAGACATTTTTAAATTGAATGTTGGCTAATTTTTGGCGAGTTACTATAAATTACCTGTAATATTATCATAAATTAACAAAACATTTAATACATTTCCATAAATTTATAAAAATATTTAAAATTGAATTTTAGGTAATTTATAGTGAGATACCACATTTTTCTGTAAAATTACCATAAATTACCAAAAAATTCCTAAAATTTCCAGAAATTTATAGACATTTTTAAATTGAATTTTAGCCAATTTATTTTAAGATACTATAAATTACCTGTAATATTATCATACATTACAGAAAAATTAATTAACTTCCGGAAATTTATGAAAATGCTGGAAATGGAATTTTGGATAGTTTATGGTAAGTTACCATATTTACCAGTAAAATTACCATAAATAACCGAAAGTTCACATAAATTTTCGGAAATTTATAGAAATTTTTAAACTGAACTTTGGGTAATATTATCATAAAAAAAATCAATACATTTCCAGAAACTTATAAAAATGCATAAAACTGAATTTTAGTTCATTTATAGTAAGATACCATATTTTTATGTAAAGATACCATATATTACCAAAAGTTTCCCAAAATTTTCAGAAATTTATAGATGTTTTTAAATTAAATATTGGCTAATTTATTTTATACTACTTAAAAATTAACTAAATTCCGGAAATTTATAAAAATGCTTTAAATTGATTTTTCGGTAATTTATGGTAAGTTACTATATTTTCCTGTAAAATTACCGTAAATTACCAAAAGTTTACATAAATATTCGGAAATTTATAGACATTTTTACATTGAATTTTTGGGGAGTTTATGGTAAGTTGCTATAAATTACCTGTAATATTATCACAAATTTTAAAAAAATCAATACATTTCTAGAAATTTATAAAAATGTTTAAAATTGAATTTTAGGTAATTTATAGTAAGATATAATATTTTTCTGTAAAATTGCGATTAATTAAAAAAAAGTTTCCCAAAATTTCCGGAAATTTATAGACATTTTTAACTGAAATTTTGGGCAATTTTTGTAATTTACCATACATTACCTGTAATATTACTATAAATTACTTAACCAATTTATAAATTTATGGATGTTTACAAAGATGTTTGAAATTGAATTTTGGGTAATTTAGGGTAAGTTACCATACTTACCAGTAAAATGACCATAAATTACCATAAGTAAGTTACCAAATATTACCATACAAATTTAATTAAATCAGGCTTTCAATTTCGGTTAAATTTTTAACCAACTAAATTAAATTTTAATTTAAATCATTTATGTTCAATTTTCAACTAGATAGACAGATTTCTACCCGAAAGGATTGAATGTTCATAAAAAAATTGATGAAAAATGGAATGGTTGAATTTTTACTTTGGAACAAAATACATGCATTTTAAACTAAATATCTTAATTTGTAATGAAATTTTCTACATAGCAGTTAAACTTTTAAACAAAAAGATTTTTTCCCAAAAAAGAAAAAATTGTCAAAAAATAGATGAATATTTAACTAAAAAAACAAATAAACAAATTTCAATAAACAATAGAATAGAGTAATTTTCAGTTAGAGGAATAAGTTTTCATTAAAAATACTTATTTTCAGCCAAAACAATAAATTTTCAACTAAATATTTTAGTTAGTGGCCGCAAGATACGAAGTTTCAACAAAATATAGAAATTTTCAAACAAAAAAGTTAAAACAATACAAAAATAAAAAAAGTCACATTAGTTTGCGAGAATAAATTTTTTTGTGAATTTACGAGAAAAGAACTCTTAAGTGCAAATCTTGAGTTTATAAGACAAGTAGAGCAATAAAAGTTAGAGAGATTAGGACAACCAATAGCTTTCAGTTCAAAGTAATTTCCAAGTGAAATTTTTGATAAACAAATGGCAATCTGAAGGCTTTCTATTTTGAATTTCGAATAATCTAGAGATTTTGAAAACGCGCCACCCGAGGGCCCCCTAAAGTCTTTGGGCCACTAGGCCATTTCCTGTACTGGTCTTATGGTTACGCAAAGTTCAATTGATATACTAAAAACTTTCAATTACCTTTCTACTTAGGAAGGGCAATAAACATATGAAAACGTTTTAAATAGCATCTCTACATGGAAATAAATCCGAGTGCAGGAGGGTACCAAAGACCCTGGAACCAATGTTGTCCGCGTGGACTGGACTTGTATCGGTCCGAAAATGGAACTACGATAGATCAATTTTCTTGGGACCAGCTTGATTCGACTAGCGAATGCCCGACGTACCAGTACCAGAGAAAGATCTCGTCTCGTCCGACGCTGGTATAACAGGAGTCCGGAAGAAGCGGGACACGGTGCGTTCTACTAGCTAGACCCGAACATTACCGAGCTCGACCGATTGCGCTCCCAGAAATGCGTGCGTGATACTGTCGTTGATCACGCACCGCGTTTATCGAAGTGCAGTCGGTCGAGCTCGTTAACGTTCGGGTTTAGCCAGCAGGACGCATCCTATCCCGCTTTTTCCGAACTCCTGTGATGCCACAGGTGAACGGGACGAGTTCTTTCTGTTGGATTAATTACTCTTATAGTCCCGCATCCACAGAAGTAAGCTTGTCTCGATTCTGGTACGTCGGGCGTTCGCTATCCGAATCAAGCTGGTCCCAAGAAAATTGAACTACCGTAGTTCCATTTTCGGACCGATACAAGTCCAGTCCACGCGGAAAACATTGGTTCCAGGGTCTTTGCTACCCTCCTGCACCCGGATTTTTTTCCCTGTACACTCGGGTTACTATGGAAACATCTTCGTGCAGAGTTACTTGTTCTCGTACTGAAGAGATAGAAGGTCACAATTTAATGATTGTCCGAGACACAAGTCGTATTAGAATTAAAACAAATCAAATTTAGTTCAAAAATCTGGAAAAATGTATGCTGCAATTTTTTGAAAGCTAAACAATGTTGTGGAAGAGCAATCCTTTTTGCTTAAACATTTGCCTAAGTTTCATTTAGGCAGAGTAATCCACCATAATTTTATGTAATCCAGAATCCTTGGTAATCCTATTTTTTCTCGATTATTAGTCCAAATATCTTATTTTAGCATTTTGTTTCAAAAGATGAATTTAAAAAAAGCTTTTAATCTTATCTCACATTGTGGTAATAAAAGTTTACGCAATTATGAGATATTAAACAAATATGATGTGATAATAATCGCAGATACGTTTACTGACAGAAAAAAATAAAGTATGTTATTCCTCAGCTTGACTTCTTGACTATCACGTGATTTTTTATTTAATCAGTGTATATGTGTAAAACACAATGTTCTACAAGTTAACCAAATAGAGTGTCTTTACAACGTGGCACTTTCTGCTATCGTGGCAAAATTTCAGTCGATGTTCACAAAATCTGTTGTACAAGAAGGGAAAAATGAAAATCACCATCTCTATCCTAATTCTTACATTTTCGGGTTATCTAAATTTGGTTGGTAAGTGCAATTAGGGTGAGAATACTTATCATTTTTCTACTTATATTAACTTTTTGAGGCTTGTGACTTTTATCTTGCGATGTTTTTAACCTTCTGCGAGTTTTTGGAAATCAAATTTTTAGTTGTCCAATATTAAGAAGATTAGATCAGAGGAAAATGTAAAGTTTCAAATTTTTTCCGGTATAAAAAATATCTATCCTGTATAGACTATACCATATGGATGCTATATTTACCAAATGCGCATCCATCTTTCCGTTTGTTAAATAACTCGTCACCATTAACCTGGTATTTTTAATAGAAATAGTTCCGTTCAAGAACAAATTTCATTTGTTTAAATAATTTTTTCTCTGTACATCGGAAAAAGTTATTATTTCCTGGAATTAATGACATAATACCTAATATTGAGTCAAATATATTTTTTTGACGCTATTTGGCAATTATTAAAAAAATTTTCATTTCCCTGCAAATCTCAAAGTATTTCTGGAATTAGTGATGCAGTTGCATTAATTGCTTATTGCTTACTATTTTCATACCTCAGAACTTATAAGTCAATTTTTTAAACAATGATAATTTGTTCACAATAATAATTTCTTCAGGCAATAATAATTTTTGTAAAGAATTTATTCATTTCTTTGAAGGTAGATATGTTTCCAGATGGTTTTCCATGTTTTTATTCCATTGTTTCCTTTCGTGTTAAAGGAACAAACAAAGAAATTATTTAAACAGTTGCAAGAATTAAAAAAAAATAATACTCTTTATAATTGTCAACGATATCACTTATCCCGAAAAAATGGAGTTATTAGCAAATAAGATCAATCTTAAAATGAAAAAGACAAATTTTGAATAGAAGATTTGAATTCTAAATCTAAACAATACCGCAGAAAAGAAACATTTTCTTTTTTGAAATACGATATGAGTGAATTTTCGTAAAAAAATTGTTTATAATGATGATAATTGTTGTTAAATGGCATTATTTTCTATACTTATATTATTCTTCAGCGAAGGAAAGATGGAACTCTATTAAAAAAAATGTCTAGGTTTAAAAATGCGAAATTGATGAATTTGTTTATGAAAGTGCGCCAGAAGTGAATTTATTTATAAAAATTATTTATGACATTAAATATTTTAAATCTTTACATAGTTTTAATTAAATATTAATTTTATATAATGCAAGGACGAAAGCAACATGAATAATACATTTAAAGATTTCGCAGCTGAAGCATGTGGAAGGTTCAAAAATAACAAGTCGAAAATACTCGGTTATTAAAATGCTACATATTTTTTATGAATTAACTCAGATTGAACATAAAAGGGTGATTCGTGGAGAATTCAGAATCAAATTGAATTCTTCCTCGAGATGAACCTGAATGTGATTCCGTGTCAGTTCTTCAAGGAAATAAATATTACTCGGGCTCCAAAGGTACGAGAATTTTAGGAATCGAGATCTCCAAAGACACGCGCGAATGTGCAATTTCGAATCGATGCGCGATTCTCAAAAATGGTGGGTGTACAGGGGAGAAAATTTCACACTTTTGTTTGGAGTTGGGAAGCTCGTATCTCTGGACCGCTTGTAACTTTGAAGCTCGTACCTTCGGAGTCAGAGTGTAAATTATAAAATTATTAGAGAATCAAGCCGTGGAGTTCAAGATTTACTTTTATGTCTTGAAAAATCTGCAGTCGCAATGGTTAAGATTTAATAAAAAAACTGCAACTTATATAGAATGTTTCTGTCAGTTTCTGTATTCAAAATAAAAAATTTATTTATTTCTCTTTGTTCTTACAGAATTAAGTGTACCGAGTGACAGGGCACAGCGCCCACGCTCCTCCTCGCAACCCCGCATCCAACCAGCCGCCTCAAGCCAATCAAGCCAAATAGCTGAACAATCTGCCTTGAGTAAGTAACAGATTGTACCACAAGAAAGTTCCAAAGTACGCGTTTTTATATAAATAATTTTTTTTTTAAATATACTTTACCAAATTTGTTAGACATTTCATAAGCTTGAATTTCATAATAAATAATTTAAAATCGGTCGAATAGTTTAGGCTGAATGTTTATTTGTCCGCGGACACGGGCGACTTAAAAATAAACTATTATATCGAGAAGTTATATTTATTTGTATTTGTTTAAATAAATTGTTTATTTTTTCAACAAATTATCAAAAATCAGCAAAATACATTCAGCGAAATAATAGCAAATAAATTACGAACAAATTCATGCAAAAAAATGTTAGTAACAATAACTTTTGTAAAACATCGAATTTTAACAAACCGCTCAAATTGTATTTTTCATTTGTCCTTGCGAACCGAGTCACTAAGGAGAGCAGTCAGGCGTGAATAAACGAAAGCACAGCGGGCTATAATGAGTTAGTTCCCACCCACCGTCAGCGACAAAATCGGCGCTATAGAAGAGTTTCACTGTAATTTATAATCTTAACATAATTTTTATTGACATTTGAACAAACTTTGGGAATTTTTTAAAGCTAATATATTGTTGAAAAAAATCCTGTTTCGAGAAAAACGCGTTTGAAAGTTATTGTATATAATTAATAATAAAAAGATGGTCTCAGCATCAATCTGTCGCGCCTGGACCATACAGCGCATATTCCTCTTTTTCAAAGTAGCCTCGAGTCTAATACATAAAAGATCCTGGCAGCAGCTGGGCTCAAAGATATTCGATGCAAAAGTCAGCGCTGGCCCGCCCTGCCGAGCAGGCTCCCATGCGATCCGTATACCTGCTCCGGTTAGACGAACCGCTTAATCAATTTATATTCAATTTTTAATTTTCTGGTTGAAAATTCTGCTTGTCTTTAAAAAAAGGGAATTTTCATTTATCCTATTTGACTTTTAGCGGAACTTTAACTAGACCAGTTAGATTATCTTACTAGCAGATATTTTACCAGAGAAATTGATAAATCTCTTGTTTTTTGCATAAATAGGTGCCTTGGAGGACAAAGGAAGCCATACAGAAATTGTCAGGCAAACTCCACTTGACGCGTTTTATATCCCTGGAGGCACCGGCACTATATATTTACAAATGCCAGGTAATCATGTTGTTCGTGGAATTCTAAACCTGGAATGGTACACCCATGGTATTCCTAGGTGGATGCCTTTAAATCCTCCGCATAAGAGAGTTGAATCATCTAACCGAGTTTTCCTATACGTTCCCGCTTGGAATGCATTATTTCTAAAAGCAGATATTAGAACAACTGTCAATACAGATACTGATCCTGATGTTGAAGGATACACGTGTTTTGTAAAAACAACACAAAGTCTTTACAAAGCAAAACTTTTGCCACTTCCCGCTGAGGAAGAAGTAAATCTGCGTCTAATGTCAAGGACAACCATCTATGTGCTAGTACCAGGACACAACTACGTTTATTATGGGGAATTAAATCCTTTCCCAAAGCATATTGCACCTAGGTGGATTAAACTGTAAAAACATTGAGATTTACCGGATAGCCAGGCATCCTGATTTTCTATCGCTGTCCGGAACTTCTGATTTTTTAATCTGTGTCCTGATTTGCTAGGTTCGAAAACGAACTATCAAAATTTTTACTGCGCAACTTTTCACTTTGTTCACAATTTCTGTGGGGGTAATGTTGCATTTCACTAATATTTAATTGTAAATATTGTGCTGAATTGTGTAAATAAAAATGTTGATCTTTTGTTAAAAACTTACTTTTCATTCGCTGGAACTTTAAAATAAAAATTTATCTTTATGGTCAAGTCGTAAATTAATTTATCCAACTGAAAATTTGACGATATTATTTTTATTCTAAAAATATCTTTGATAGTTAGAAACTTTAGTATCTACCTGTAGTTTTAAATTCATATTTCTTAATTGAAAAATAATCTATTTGGATTATTTAAATGTGATACATTAAGGTATTTATCGTTAAAATTCACACAAAAAAAACTTTAATTTCAACCAGGATTTTGACAATTGAATTTTTTCTGACCGTCGCTCCTTACAAATTTTTAAAAAATGATTGTATTTTAATAAATGACGGCTTATTCTTAATGAGAAAACATTCTCTACAACTCGACTGTTTCCCAATTTGAAAGTTAAGTTTTCTATGGCTGAAATTGTTAGAATAATTTTACTTAAGAAAAAATTTGTAAAAAAATTATATCTTAAGATTATTTAGTTATTTTTGAAATTGAAAACAGTAGAGTTGTAGAGAATACTTTTCTGGAAATGATAATTCGTCATTTATTAAAATGCAAATATTTTTCAAAAAATGGGTTAGAAGCGACTGTCATAAAAAATTCAAATGCAAAAAACAACGTTGAAATTTTTTTGTCGTAGTGAATTTTAACATTATTCACAAAATTTTTTTTTTGATTTGACAACTACCACGAGAACTACCTTGAACAATATAAAATCATGATAATTTTATTTGGAAAAAATATTTTTCATCATAGCCAACTGTGTAGTAATTACACTGGACACCAGAACAATTATCTTCTGCTTTCGAACCAAAAAGAAAAATGGGATTCGAATTATTTTTGAGGTAACATAGAATTAGCAAAATTTCTTATATGATAATATATTTTGCATCTCTAATTTACTTATTCATGTAATACTAAGTATTTCATATTTTTGATTCAAAATTATTTCATAAATAAAATTATAGGACGGCAATTCTTTCCTCACAATTTTTGAACTATGGTTAGGATCAAAGCGAATATGGCGACTTTTCGACTAGCGTTCATTCGCCTACAATATGTGCAATTGTTTAAAAAATAAAAATTTAATAAGTGCAATGTTTTTTAAAAATCTGGTGTGCTGATTCCCAGACTGCCTTCATACATAATTTAATATTCTTAGCACTGCTTTCTACTACATAGCAATTCGATAAGGTTGATTACTGTTGTAGCGAATTTTTTAACAGTAAATAAGAACAGCGTAATGTTCAAATTAAAAATGGATCAAAAATGTTCTATTTCATGCTCGATTTGTGGTATCGAAAACTATGGAGAAGCACATTTATCTTTCTGTTTCTAAATCCTCATTTTACATTATTCCTGATTAAAAATGACCTTTGGTGCACCAACCAAGTTCTCAAGTGATTGGAAGCGATTTTATTCAGTCGAAATAGGTGCTGTAGTTGACGGAGTACTTAAGAGTTTCAGGACTACCACTTTAATTTGTCAAAACAGACCTGGTCAGCACTAAAGCTGCTGGGCCAGTTTTAACAAAATTAAACAAACTAACGAGAAGCAATACCTGAGTACAAGCGGGCGGAGAGTGCCGGTTACTCGTGTTGGACTATTGTTGAATAGAAGCAAAAATTTATACGCAAATTATTTTTTTTAATCAGTAATAACACGTTTAAGGCAACAAAAACCCTGGATGGTGATAAGAGAAACGACGACGGCCATATAATTCAAACCAGCTTTCATTATACATATATGGCTATTGAAACCTGGGCAACTTGGAAGCCTCCAACATTAGACTATTAAAATTATTTACTTAATTTTATATGATATGTAACAGCTTAAGAACATAGGGATGGAAGAGAATAGTATTACTAATTACTGAATGTTAATGTAATTAGTGAGTGTAAGCACTTACTAATTAGTTGTTCCTGGTGTGCTGTCATTTGAATATTCTGTGGGAATTGCGTCAGAATAATGTTTGAAAATAGTGAGATGTAGTTCAGATTTTTAATTGTTTATCACAGAATAAAGAATAGTTAAACAGTATAACTGATACATTATGAACTTGCAGTTACCTTTCTACTCCAAAAAGGGCCAGAGAAAGAAGGAAGGGTTGTCGTTTGTCTCTCTATACTCGGAGGAATACGGAAAAATCCTGTCGCAGTGTTAGTTTGGCTACTATTGAGGGGTTACACGATTTGCATCAAGATGTAGGTAGGTGTCCGTCTTTCTGGGGGGGGGGGGCAAAAAATATATTTGATCGCAAAAAGTTGCCAATCAGAACCTTTGACTCTCATTTGCACCTGCAAACCTGTCTTGGTTGTCTCATCATGGCTTCTTCACTGTAGTTGCAAAGTGTGTAAGTGAATTTGGCAGAGCTAGTGGGGATTTGGCACTATGTGTGAGTCGGAAAAGGTTTGCCAATGAGTTTTTAGATACTTCTTCAAAGTGGATTTTTTTAAACTGTGCAGGTGGCATGGTTTTTATTGTAGGTCTGATTTATTTGAAAACAAGGCTGACCTGGCGGGAGGATAGAAAAGGGTATTCCTAGATTCACTGATTCTCCCGGATTCGTTAGCTGCCCTTCAAGAAAATATTGTGTCTGAAATTAAGGCGGTGGCCTTAACTGCTTGTATGATTCCTGCTAATTTTTCGCTCTTTACAAGGAAAAAGCTTGGTACGGTGAGAAGGTATTTCTAGAGGATCTTGCATTTGCCCGAGGGACGTTGGAGTTTTTGAGAGCAGTTACCTGCTTTAAGTCGAGACTTGCACAGAGTAGTAACATTGACATTCAATCATGGCAAGCTTTTGCGAATACGCTGTATACTCCTAAAGTGAATCTTGATCTTTCTTGTGGTGTAAATACGCATCCCCTTCGCGATGCCCAAATTTTCAGGGGAGAAATAAACGCTGTTGACCGCAAATTTAAAAGGCTAAAAGCATCCAAACGTGATGGCGTTTCCGTCGAGTTTTACCGAGTTTCATCTAAATTAGGTCTAGACTATCTTGAGAGTCTATTCAGGAGGATTCGGGAGGCTGAGAAGGTTTCTTCTTTTGGGGCGTTCATTCCAACGTGCATGTTATCCAAGAAGGGTGATGAGGCGGATGCGGGTTCTTACAGAGATATTGCGTTCATGAATGCTATTACACAAATATTTACAAGGATCGTCCTGGATAGGCCCGCATTTCCGATAGGTTTCAGGGTTTCCAGGTGGTGCGTGAACCATATATTTGTTCTAAGTTTTATTATTTGGATTCATCTCTCCATTCCTGGACGAAGAGTTTTTGCGTGTTTCGTCGATTTTAAAAGAACCTTTCAGTCAGCTAACCACGACCTTCTTTGGTCTAAACTATTTAAATCAGGCACAGTACGAAATTCATTAGGATAATGTAAAGCCTTTACAATACAGCTAAGATCTACATTAGTACCCCTGAGTGTCTCACTGTCCCATTGTAAGGTAGTTTCGCGGTTCTCGAAGGGAAACTTTTAAGTCCTGCTTTTTTATTTTTATTTTGTTCATTGCAGACCTGGAAGATTTTTTTAGGAATCGAGGTGTAAGGTGAATCTCTATCAACCACTTGGTACAGATTATTTTATTAGCATATGCCGATGCTATCGTGATGGTTGCTGACTCTCGTATTGATCTTTCGAGGAAAATTAAAGTCCGTGCTAACATTGAGGGGGGTCACCTAGGATTCCGAGATTCTCTTTCAATGACACAAAGCTCGAGACGGTCAGGAAATATAAATGTATGGGAAAAACATTTTTGAGCCCTGGTACCTTTGCACTGCCTTGTAATAAAAGAATTACTGCCACAAGTGCAGCTACCGAGCAACTTTTCAAGTTCTGTGGAACTCTAAAGCAGAGTCCTGGCGCTCAAAATTGATTATTTTTCAACATGTCACACCCCATCTTCGTCTCTATGCCATAGGAATTTGAGGACTAAAATACTGTGAGAAAGCCGAGGTCTTTCAAACAATTTTCTTGAAGAAATTGCCTTGAGCTTCCTCCTTACACTTAGTTTATTCTCTGAAAATAGAGCTAGGCAGGGTCGCAAATGCCTATAAAATCTTAAAAATAGCTGTAAACTGGTAAGAGAGGTCTGAACATGGGAGAAGTGAGACTGTCTAAAATTTGTTTGTTACGGCTGCAGATCCTGGAAGATCGGGGTTCGGCTGTGTCAAGGTTCAACTGGCGTTTGCAGGTTAAAAATCTCTTATCACGGTGTGGACAAGATGACATGTGACCTGGCTTGGTCTAGTTGTCCTCACTGTCACACAAAGAGACAATTTTGGCATTATTCGTGAGTAGATAGACAGGGGCCTTCTGGATACAGATTTTCCGCACGATTAGCAAACTTGTGGATGTAGCGAAGAAGGCTGTGAGATGGGTTTCGCTCCTTCTTTTGACGTACGAACCACAGTGTTGTATCCAGTTATCACTATCGACGTTGAAAATCAATACTTGAATTCGGGAATGGAAATTTTTCACCAAAAAATATGGAACAGGAAATAATATCTGACGTCACAGTATCAACTGAGGGTCAGCGTATTCGAATATTCTCGGAAATACCATAAATAAATCATTGCCTTGTCACCTTGTCACCCTTAAAGACTCATTTTCACAACATAGTGGGTGGTGAAGAAAAAATAACTGAAAAAAATGTTTGTACCAAAACTGACCCTATTTAAGAAACACAAACATTGGTGGATGGTTTGAAGAAAAAGTAAGAGAACAGGTTCAAGTTAAAATTGATAATCTAAAAGAAGCAGATTTGGTTTGGAGGTTGATAGAGATTGGAAACTTTTATACAAAGAAATCAATATTAAAAATAAAAATTCATAATGCTTTCTCTGGTCAGCAATGGCAGCTTTTTATCCTGCTAAAACTCATTCCAAGCTAACTCGTTCTTATCATAACCTTGATGATTTAGAACTCAAATATAATGATATAGAGTTTCCAATTACTCTTGAGGATGTTCCGAAATTTGAAAAAATGAATAGGTTGAACATAAATGTGTATGAATTATAATTTAATGAATATACTTAGAAACAGGAAATTCTTCCAAATTTTTAAAGCAGTTTTTATATCAAGAATTTAACTTGCTAATCTTACGCTCTACCTAATTACGCAAATAACGGTAAGGCAGTCATGCGAATTTAAACAAATATAATGTGATAATAATATCAGAAATGTTCACTGATAGAAACATAATTAATTACATTTTTCCCCAGCTTGAGTTCTTGGCTATCATGTGAAACTTTATTGGCACGTGTAAAATATAAATTAACACATGTGAAAAACATAGGGGTCTTTACAACGTGGCAGTTTCTGCTATCGTGGCAAAAATTTCGGTCAACGTTCACAAAATATATTGTAAAATCAAATAAAAATGAAGATAGCCAGCTGCGTTCTTATTCATATATTTTCAGTTTACCTACATCCAGTTGGTAAGTCTAATTTGGCTGACCGCACTTATAATTTTTCTAATTATATCTACTTCTTGAGGTTTGCGTATTTTGTTCTGCGATGTTTTTAACCGTCGGTGAGTTTTTGAAAACAAAATTTTTTAGTTCTTTAATAGAAAAATAGGATCATGGTTCAATCTAATCGTTTTTTTCAAATGTTGTGGCCAAATAAAAAATATCAGCATATAACTGCGGGTTTTAATGTTTTTCAGTCTATCTTTTATATACTTAACCATATGGATTTTTATATTCCCTGCACTGTAACCTTTCCGTTTAATGATTAACGTCCTTTTGCTTGGAGCAACTTAGAAGTTTTTCAATTTTCAGGACTAAAGTGGTCCAAATTTATAACTGTATAATGTAGATATTTGCATTTTGTGGATTGGTCTACAATTTTAAAGAGTTGCAATTAAAGATTGTTGGACTTTATAAATATAGCATTCCAAATTATTCTATTTTCATTGCCTACATTTTAAAGGTATATCATTTTGAAATGCTTTCTTCTTAATCGTTAAATTTTGAATATTTTAAATTTAACCTTTTTAATTTTAACCATTTTTAAGGATTAAATTATAAGATTTAAGAAAAAAATCTACATTTCCTATTAAAAAACAAACTGTGGAAAAATCCATTCAAAATTTTCTTAAATTATCTTCAGTTGAATTTTTTATTACAAACAAGTGATACAAATGTTAAATTCACATCATTTTTCATGAAAATTTATTAATTTTGGAAAAAAATGTTTAAAACAGGAATTTTTCCCATCGATAAAAGTGGCAAACAATATTTTGTTTTAGCTGGTTAATAAACAATGAAAGCTATAGGCCTTTATGAACCCGTACCATTTAATTTGTAAAATTAAAGTTTGTAAATTTATTACTTTATGATTTTCAAAGTTTCATTTTAAAATAATGTTTATTTTGAAGCCCTTATAATTAAACCTATTAACATTAGAATATTTACGTTTTAAATAGTATTTACCATGAAACGATTGCATAAAGAGTTTATGAATTGTTCATTTTTTAGATTTAATGTGGAAGATTTAGAAATTTTAAAATTTAGAAGAGTTTGATTTAGGCTACTTTTGATTGTCGTTTAGTTTTGAATATTTTAAATGAAGAAATCTTCAGCTTTCACAGTTTCAACTTTTGTATTTCAACTAAAATTGAAATTCCCTGGAGAATATTTTGTGAATTGGGAAATAACCGGAAAATCACTAAAATTTTTTTCGTTTATGAAAAACATTATTATAAATTAAGAGTAATAAAAAAACGTGGTCTATTTTGAAAAAGTTGTTGGATTTTCATAAAACTTGTCACTCACTGGTTTTTGGGATCACTAATTACGAATCCGGAGCCATATTTTCAAAACTCAAAATAGCAGTTCTAATATGGTGGACGGGTTTTAAAAAATTGTTGGATGTTCCTGAAACTTGGCTTCTAGGAGTTTTCGGGTTTGTTAATTTGAAAAGTTAGGTCAAAATAAAAGAAATTTCGATTTCAATTTGCCTCTGAAAAATGTCATTTATCATAGAAGTTGCATCTTTCATAATTCACCAGTTTCATTTATTATTTTCTTACCGTATGATTAATTTTGTTCAGGGCGTGTTCGAATTTTCGAGAGTTTTTTCTTTATTTGTTGCATTTGGCATCCTAATTATTTTCAGTGCAGGAATAGCCACATTGAATTATAATCAGCCTTCTGTTTTTTTATTTACTTTCCTTGATACAAATGTTCGTTGAATATAAAAATTTTTTTTTTACTCTAACCTGTTTTTGGTTTTTAATTTGTTTCTGAAGACATGGAAAAAGAAGTTGATTTAGCGATATTCCAAACGATAATAAGTCTATTAGGAACTTATATGATTGATATTGAAGACAATGATGACTGGACTTGAAGGAAAAAGCGAGTGGAAGTCAACGTAGTTGAGGAATATCGGGAGGTTGTCGAGAATCGTATTTCTGCTGTTTCTGATGAGAATGATTCCACAGATGATGAGATTATCGTGAACGATGAAATGTGGATAAAATTGGGAAAAGTACAAAATAATGCTCCGTTCACTAAAGATTATGGACCTAGCGTACCTGATAATGTCAGTTAACCATTAGAATTATTTCTTTGCTTGTTTCCAGACGATTTGATGGATTTGATTGTAAAGAAATAAATCGCTATTTGAAGCAGAAGGAATATAAACATACATCTGCAACAAAGGAGGAATGGCTCTAATATTAGGCAAAGCAATTTTAGGACAATCAATACTGGCATTCGTTGGATCAAATGGTTCGACAAAAGACTGCCTACTTTTGCCTAATTATCATGATCTTGTTGAAACAGTGTTTGTAAACCAGACAAAAGATGGTACACTGAAACCCATCAGTTTTTAAAATTGACAGAAAATCCAAGAAATGATGGCTTAGAATGTTATTCCATTTCTCAAATGTTTGGCAAATGAACTAGTTGGTAACAAACTACCAGGATCGAAAGGCAGAAAACGTCAAGTCACACAAGCCTCTTCTTGCAAACCACAAGTCTTTGTCAAAAAAGGTGCTCTCAGTTAGCTCATTAGCCTGAATAAATTGCTCAATCGAGATGCTGTGCTCATGGAAGCACACAAACTGACGAGAAGAGAACTTCATGAATTTTTAAGGTTTGCAATGTACTACTATGCTTATTGTCAACAAAAAATTGCTGCACACTTTACCACTCGTAAAGGTGGAACTAGATCCAAAAATTATACTCCAAAAATCTCTACAGCTTCTTTAGCAGTTTGAGTTTAAATCGTAGTCATTACTAACCTTACACGATTTATACAAATTACTGATTATTAGGTTCATAAGTAACTCATGAAAAAAATTGTGCTTAAATAAAAATATGATATATTAAGTAGCATGCGACTTAGCTATGAAGCTACCCCACCTAATGAGCCAATTTGGACGGATAAAGAATGAATCGGAACTGGGCGGAGTCATTCGTAATAGACCGGAATGATTCGGAGTAGCTCTGATTCAAACCGAATAAATTTTATGCAGAAACCTCCACCAGGGCAACCAAAGTAGACTGCAGAATATCAGCAAAAGTCTGAACCCATGCCGGCTCTCGGCATCTCCGCAATGATTGAGCTGTGATGGTTATATATGTCAGGTTAGTGGCAGTCAATGATAAAGTGTGATGGAGCTTCAGAGCTACCCTGAAACTGAGGTATCAGGTTATGTTGTTCTTAGGTATACTCTCTACGATGCCCGTGATTAGCCAGAGCGCCTCACCATAAAAAACTGGTCGCACTTTTTATTATTACACCAATAAGCCGTTTCCCTTTCGGGGTAGGCGTGACTCACTCGGTAGGAAGGGGAGTAGTGTGAGGAAGGGTTATAAAATTTTTAGATCGATCTGGAATTCTCGCGTTATTTATTTAAATAACACGTTCACTCCGCAACACTGCT
>JAAAKG020140567.1:0-12076 GCA_010014905.2 Druon quercuslanigerum
GAAAACTATTCAAGATATCGATTTAAATGTTTCAGATTTGAAAACTTGGTTATCCCGGATATCGCAATCTCTCCGGGAGTTCTTTCACCCTTGAATTTGATTTTACAGTGTATGTAGAATTGTAATTATATTTTAATTACTTAGAGGTTGATGTCTATGTACTAAGCTGATGAGATTTTATAAATGGTTTAAGGCACGAAGGAAACAATTTCTCAACTTTCAAAGGTCGTATCTAACCCTGGAGTCGGGAAAGACCTCACGCAGGGTCAAGTTCTCAGTGGCCTCGTTAGAAGCACGAAACCAACAGAGATTCCCCTGGTAGAAGGACGGCGCGGCCCAACGTTTGGCTCTCCAATTACTCGTCGCAATTTTCATGAACTCGTTGCGTTTCTCGGTTCAAGTTCCGATTCCCTCGGAACTCGAACCCTTCCACGTGCGAGCGTAAAATAATTGCTTCGCCCGAATGCACATCTCCGTTTGTTTGCTAATTTGTTCGGTTTGACGATGTTTACGTTGCGCTGGTAACACCGACATTTTTTTTACGAGATCACTGAGTCCTGAAATCGATTTCGTAGCATATTCCGGAGAATATTTTGAAATCCGAAAATATACTGAGAGTTTAACTAAATTCAATTTAAATTCTAGCAACTAAGATATAATTTCAGGAACTAAATTCTAGTAGACAGAATAGTTTTGTGTATAAAAAGGACACAATTTTGGCATTTTAAGTTGAAAACCAATTCAATTGTAGCAAGTCAAGTTTTTTCATGTAATCAAAATTCCATCCTGGCATTTCAAATCGAATTAGATAAATGAAAGTTCAATTATAATAATTCAGATTTAATGATAGCTATTCCAATTAAATTGTAGCAATTTAAAATGGATTACACTTAGGAATTTCAAATAAATTTTAGAAAATAAGTAGTATGTTGTATACTAGGGAGAAAAAGTGGAATATTTTCGACCAATATAAGTTTTCAGTACGAGTCATAGGTGAGGGCGCGCGAGCCAGCGACGATTACTGAGATACACTCAACTTCTGAGATAATCACCCTCAGTTCACGATATTCCTAGAGCTTCAGTCCTGGGACTAGCAACTCTAGGGTCGCATTCTCAGGGCGTTAATTGCATCAGGTTGCATCATGCTTCCAAATCGAACAGAAATAGTTCGCGCCACCCTATCTGTTTACGTTTGGGTTTCCTCGCGATGCGCTAAAGGTCATCACAAGACATTCTCGAAACCGTGCTTGTCTCGGAAGATGAGTGTAATAGGAAAGTATTTATGCAGGTATAAATGTCATTTTTTATACATTATGTTGTATAAAACAAATTAAAATTATCCATAATTTGAACTTTAAACATAGTTTTAACTTTATTCTTTTTTATGTGAATTTAGGAAACATTTGGTAATCACAGAAATTATTTAAATTTGGGAAATTGATCGTACATTTATAAATTATAAAAACTCTAAACTTTTTGGCATCTAAGATAAATTTACAAATTAAGCAAAAATCTCTAAAATTTTTAAAATTTTTAAATTATTACCAAGATTTTTGTGTTATACATTACTTTTTTTAAAAAATGGAAATCATTCATAATTTTCCAAGCTTAATTTTTATCCTAATAGCTCCTTTTTCAGCTTTATTTGTACTGAAATTCCGATTAACGTAAGTGCGACCTTATAAATTATCAAAAATTTTGCAAATTCATGGTAAATTTATGAATGATCAAATTTTGAAAAATTCTTAAATGTATAAATTATGAAAAATCTGGGACTTTCAGAATATTTATAATTTTAAAAAATGTGATAACTCACCTATGTAAGTGATATCAATTATAGTGAAAGAAAATCTGAATCATTTGTTAGGCTTTATTTTAATTTCAATATGAAATTACAAATATTCTGATTTGAACAGAAATTTGTAAAATTTGAGAAATTAATGGTAAATTTTCTAAATTATCAATAATTTTCAAAATTTTGGACATTGTTGGTCAATTTATATATAAGCAGAAATTTGGAAAATTTAGAAGTACTTATAATTTTTATTTATTTTGAAGATTCTTCTCAATTTTAGTAAGCAAAATACAATGCTACCATCCAGGAATTAAAATACAATATTATGAATTCCGATATTTCTATAGAAAATAAAATATAATTATATCAATTCAAATTCAATTCTATCTATTTATAATTTACCTTTAGAATTTTAATATAATCGTTGTTTATTCTTGAATTAATGTAACTTACAAAGGGGAGTAATTTTGTAAAAAATTTAATATTTGCTTGCTCATCATTTTAAAAATGACAATTTTACGAGAATCTAATTGCAGGATAATACAAAAATATGTATGTGGGTTTTAATTACATCCGATATAAGTCCGAATTATTTTCTTTTACCCAGGATGCATCAGTAGCTCCGATCAAGCACCCTCGTTTGTACGATTCGATAATAATCAATCGGACGTTCCTGCTATTCGGACTTACTGAATTCGAAATAATTGCCTGGCACCCCCGGCTCACCCCACTTGAAGCACCATCGACTGGTGAGGCGTGCGTGATTGTCGCACAATTCACATTCACGTCATAGCATTTCTGTAGGTGTATCCTAGAAAAGATACAACTCATTCCGGAAAAATATAAATGGAATAACTACTTTCAAGACTAGTATTGTTAAAAAATTACATGTTACGGCTTTTAAGATTAAAACCGTTCGTAATGAGGTAATTTAAAATACATGAAATATTGACAAAAAGCTGGCAGTTTTAGAAATTATAAGCTTTTAAAACTGAAGGCTTTAAAAGAAACAAGTTTGAAGTATTGCTTTCATAAAAACTTTTAAAAAACTATAAATTTATGTTGGAATTTAATACGTAAATACAATTACAAAACATTTTAATTGAAAGCACGTTAGAACATACAATAGCTCGAAATTATTAATCTGTTTTTAGTTTCAAGGAGTTTACTGAAGCTTCAAATTAACAAAATTGTTTGACGAATGTTATAAACGATATGAATTATTTAGTTCGGCGTTTTTCAAGTTTAAAAATATTTTCGAATGCCTAAAGATTTTCATAGTTTCCATGTTTTGAATGATTGTTACCAAAACTGTTTCATGTTTTCTCACTTGAAAATTTGAAGCTTTGAAGTTTTGAACATTCCAATTTTTTACGCCTCATCTTTTGAAATAAAATAATATCGTAAGACATAAATATTAAAATGCCTTTCTCGTATAAATATAATTTTCAATATATACGCCCTGCTCTTTCTGTTTAGTCATATTAAAAAAAGAAACTTTTTATAGGTTTTTATATCGGTTTTTTTGTCATCAGCCACGATATCATTCATTTGCCTAAATATTGTATAGTAGATACCAAATTTGGAACATGGTGTATTTTGGACTTCGTCTTTTACCGCTGTTATCCTTACACAGCTTCCGCGAGCGTTAAAGCTGACAATAGTCGCCTCTGGATGCTTTCTTAGATCCATATTGTTTTTTCTTCATGCCTTAGATCGCAATACTTATCAATCTTAGTTGTATAAGTTGTCTGCGAATTGCGGTTAAGTGGACAAGAAATCCCGATAATACAAAGTCTGCCACCGTTGTTCTCAGTACGGGTCGATTCACTCGGATATAATGATCCGCTTAGATAGTAACGTCCCTATATAAGATGTAGTCCTCGTTTTCAAAAACGGGCACTGAAATGCATCTATAGAAAAACATCTATTCCGTTTTTATTATATTCTATCTTTTTTTATTTTAAACTTTTGATATAGAATGGCTGCCACGTCATCACGTCCTTGAGTGTACTCTCTCTAAACAATTTGGAGACAACCATCAACAATTTGCTTAATGGATTCGCTGGTCTCTCCACATAATCGGCACCTTGATCTAAGACGTGCTTACGATAATTTCTGATGCTGAAAACCTTTTCCTCATTGGCAATGACAAATCCTTTATTTTCTGGAAACAGGGTGCCCTTTTTCAACCAAGTATTGGATATCTGGCTATCCAATTCATCCTGATTTAAAATTTTGGAGTGCTCGCCGTGGATGACTTTGTGCCTTCGTTGCATATCTATTTCCTCTATCGTTTCTATCCTGATATTCAGAGCCTCCTCTGAGGAAAAATACAAGGGCGCTTAGTGGAGACCCGCTTCACAGATAATGTTTTTAAGGCGCTACATCTCGCTTGCTGTTTAAATAGTCTTGCAACTGTATAAATTGAGACTTACGCAGTTGCTTGACATCTGCAGAGCCCGTGCCTCCTCCATAGTGTCGTAGAACTACTCTTGAAATTTCCGCATTACCATGGTGCACGTTAGAGCTTCGTCATTTCAACTCGCATGGGTCTGTTGAACCTTTCAAGTGCGGTGTTCGACCATTTGATGAGCCTAAAGGAGTACGTGAGAACAGGGATATCATTGATGTTGCGGTGATGATTGCCCTGATCTTGTTTACCGAGTTAAGCGAACTCTTTACAACCGCTGCGAGTCTTGTAGTGAAGGCAGTCATTAGGCTTCTCTGAATGATCGTATGCTGAATACCCTTAGACTCAAGAATACCCAGATATTTATATGACTCGCTCTCAGACTTTGCCTTAATGCCATTCTCGTTCCCGTTTTATAACTCTCTGATCCCTGATTCTCCTCTAATTTTGAGCACTATTCTGTGCTTATCTAGTTTGAATTCTATTTGGATATCATATCATTGAAAAACTGCTTTGCGACATGGATCGCTTGCTGCTGTTTCTAATTCAAACTAGAGTATGGCTTCAGGTCATCCATGTACAGAAGATGAGTAAGTTGCCCACCAACCTCATTATCATGTATTTTGAAACCATGATGCATGCGATTTATAGTGTTTTGGTTAATGGGTTCAACGAGAAACAGAACCATAATGCACTTAAGGGTTCGTAATGCATAATAATCTAGTTATCGTTGGTTGTCCATGATCAAAGTATTTGATTCTTGTATCGCAAAGCAGCGTCTTACGACTTAGAAAGTCGATGATTCGTGGGTAGATTTTGTAAATTTTTAGAGCGCCAAGGAAATAGTCATGTGTTACGGAAGGAAAATTTTGTTTGCAGTCAATGTATGCCATATTTAAGTTTCTTTGATGTTTACTTGTTTGCGCCATGACAAAAGCGTCTATGGTGACTAGATTTTTAGTGGCCCGTGAGTTTGCGTGGACGGATGATTTCCACTTCATTTTAGAGCAAAATCTCCAACGGAAGAAAGAAAGAGAACAAAATTATGAGAACATTTTGAAAAAACATAATTCGCTATCTTTGATAGGTTTCGAGTTATGGTACATTGAAAAGTCCCCAATTTTTTTGACTTTCAGCGACAAATCGCTAAGTTTCAAAAACCACTTTATACCTTTGTACCTACTGACTTTGCTGAAAAGTGTTCAACATATGAGCTAAGCTGACTCAATTTTCTGTGACTCCAAGAAAAGAACAATTTTCTAGCTCTAATAGGTAATTAATTATGACCCCTTAAAGTTGACAATTTTTGCCTGTTTTTAGGGGCAAAGAAGTGAAATTTAGTTTTTGCAAAATAAATCGTGCCAGGTTAAGTTTGCGTTGATGATGCTAGAGGATGAAATGGAGTATACAAAAGTCTGCGTACATCTAAAAAAAATTCTTCTAGCCCTATCAGTTTGGGAATTGCAGGACACTCTTTTTTCCAACGTAATGCCTGGACTATATCCAAAATCGTACGCCATATGCAGACCAAGCGGTTTCTAGTTACTTGCCCTTTTCAAAACCGCTAGTGCTTACTCTTTCCTTCTGTAGTTGGAACCACACAGCGCCTAAGATGCTTCTGTTTGCATTTCCACTAACACCCGAACAGTAGTCAGACATCTCTTCCAATTGAGGAACATCTATATCTTCATGGTTGTTTTGCTTTACACTCAGTTTACGATAAGATCTTCTTTTATCTATCTGAAATATTCGATTTTTCTACCTTATTGCAGTATTCTTCTTGTACTGGTGCAGTCTAGGCGTAACAACATCAAGTCTGCTGTTGAAACTCTATTATCTTATTCACTATAGCCGGTGTCAATGCTTCGATGTTCCGAGAACGGATGATTTTAGTAACATGATGTATCAGCTTTCAAGTTCCATTTACTTTTTATAATGGCTCAATCGGCCCAATTTACACCTTACTTTACTGACACTTATATTCAACCATACGTTCTAACCGCTGCCACAGTAACATCACAGTACATCCCAGGAATATTTTTTATCTAAAGTTAGATAAAAAAGTTGCAAAATATTTTCGAATACAACTAACCGATGTACAAACTTTTTATTTTTGTGAAAAATTGAAAATTCGATTTTCAGGCTGCCAAAAACTGATTTTTTTTAAATGTTAAAATTTAACCTAACAATTCTTGTATGATTTACTCGAAATTGATTCACTTTTCCGATAAAAAGTTTTTAACACTTATTCAGAATTTTAGCATCGCACGAGTAAGATTTTATTTTTTATTTAAATTGGAGGTCACATTTTTTGTCGATATCCGCAGCCTAACCTGTTTCCAATTTGTGGTCAGTATCATTTTGAGTTGATCAGCTGACATATCTATTTCTTAAAAAAAAATAAACGTTCCCAATCAAATTTATTTAGGCTTCAATCAGTAACACGTCATCTCGGAATTGGATTTCTGTTTTATTTGTAAAGAGTGATATTGTTTTTAATTTTTTGCATTTAAATACATTTCCCACGCGTGAAGTGTTTAGTAAGGTACAAGTACTCGATTTTTTTTCTTAAAATTTTGAGTAAATCAATACTCAATTGAGAATCAATGTGTAAAGTAATGTAAGAATAATAAGAAAAGGTGTCTGTGGCTTAAAACAAAAGTTTTGTGGTATTTTTTTATGAGTAGCAATATTGAAAACGAGTTTTATAATTGGCCTTCACTATGCTTTTACTTGTTCCTTACATTCATCAAGCTCCTTGTTTCAAAATTGTCAAATAAATATTCTCAGGATTTTCATCGAAAATATATTTTGAATGTTGTTATAAAAATGTTCATTTGATACAAGGCGAATAAATCCTTTATATATCAGGCCTGGCTATCAAAATCATTTTTCT
The DNA here is from genome assembly GCA_010014905.2 of Druon quercuslanigerum. NCBI lineage: Eukaryota > Metazoa > Arthropoda > Insecta > Hymenoptera > Cynipidae > Druon > Druon quercuslanigerum. The sequence continues at coordinate 7,105 of JAAAKG020140567.1, forward strand.
ACTTTTATTTTGTGTGAACAAGCAAATAAGTCCTACTAAATAAACAAGTTTTATAGAAATAATGAAGTTCATGCCTTTTACGAACATAAATATAATTATTCGCAGTTCGCTTGGAGCACGTTTATTTTTTTAGAATATATTAAATATTATCATCTTATAAATGAAAACATGTTTTTGAATAACAGTTTTGGATTATTGTTCCCAGAATGTAAACAAGATGTCCCTCGACAACTGATCGGAAATACATGAAATGTGAATATTAACTTCGTATCAGAAGTATACCATCTTTGAATAAATTGCAACTTGTTATAAAGTATGAAAAATAGAATAAATGTCTCATATAATTCACGAAATTTAACACTTATAACACTTTCCCCACTTGTTCATCATTTATCAATATTACGGCTTCTAAATTTTTTTTATTCACATCCTACTCGTTTTCCTTCAACAACTTAAACCTTAAAAAAATAGAAAAAAGGGATTGCCTCAACCAGTTCTGCTACTCACCCCTTAATTTCTTGAATCTACATAATATGTACCTTCCATCACGATGGTATGGTATGGTGGCACCTTGCAATTCTACGTGCGAATTCCCCATGGGGCTTGGCGGTTATGCAAACAGCGAAGAAAAAAGAGAAGGGAGCGATCTAGAAAGTGAGAGGGAATGATAAAAAGGGGAAACCCTAAGCGAGAGAGAGAGAGTCAATGTTTGCTCGACTGGTTCAGGGGCGGAATCGTAACGTGGGGATGTTCTGGCACTGGCAGGGCCACAAGGATGGGCCGGGGTGTTACTAATTGGAGGGGTGACGCGGGGAAACCTTGTTATCTCTTAATTGCTACGACCCTCCACGCTGTTTTGCATCGATAAGGAGAGTCAGTCCTTGCTTTGTCCCTCATTGCATTGCTCGTCGTTTGTTGCGACCTTTACGACCGTCACGTGCACGGATCGCGCGCGCGATATAAAACTTTCTGACTGTCGTAATGTACTTTTCTTTTCTTTTCGTTTCGTTTCGTTTCATTCCGTGAAATGTCATGATTTCGATGATTTACTCACTTACTTACACATACATACACAAAGTTTCGCAACATTTTGCATGCATCTTCGTTATGTTTGCAATTTGCATCTTTCATTTTATTAGGAGACGAAGAACACTTAATTAGAGAGTCAAACAAAGATTTTATTGCTTGTGTGATTACTAAGGAGAATAATTGCGGTTAGAGGCGATAAAATGATGAAGAGGCTGTTCCTTGGATCAGAATTTCTCGTTTTTGTGTCGGGGACAAGGATATATCCTTTGAAGGCACTAGAAGTAGAAATTATCCGGATAATTGTTATCTCACCAAAAACATCTACGATGCAGAAATTTCTCTCCGGGTAAAATGTAGTCAGTATAATCAACATAGTTTGTTTCATTGAAGTTTGTCACGTAATTTTAAAAGGTATCTAAAACTTAAAATTTGTTTAATTGATAAATAAGAAAAGAGAAAAACTTGCCAAGCTTTCATTTCTTTTAATGTCTTGCTGTTGTCACAAGCTGTAGTTTAATAGATATTTCCAATACAACTTTTTAATCAAAAGATTGAAACAACCTTTTTTATGGTTTAAAACGTTTTTTTATGTCAATGAATAATCTGAAAAAACATTTTAATTTAGATCATCTTTTCTCGAGATATCCTGAAAAATCGGCACCCTGCTTCCGAGCAGGTCAAAGTTCAGTATCGCATCATCTATATGGTTCAAAGCACTCGTAAAATGACTCACCCTACAGTTTTTTGGATTTCTGATATTTAACTTAAGTCCGATTTTCCAAATTGAAAATGGCTAATCGAATATGTAACAAAAATATGATCAAGGAACTCAGCGAGATAACTTAAAATTAGTTAGTCTAGGATTTTTTTGGGTGGCTACTCACGAATTTTAAGTCAGATTTTTCAAATGACATGAAAATAATAAAAACAATAAAACTTAAGCTTTATCTACTCAAAGGATCCTAAAAAAATGTATCTGAATAGGTTAAAAATGGTAGGCCATAGGTTGACTGAACGAAAAAAAATGAAATTTTGTGCATAAGAACTGAAATATCTTTAGAATTAATTTATGAATAAATTCTCGTATAAAAAAGACACTAGTCGACTTATCCTGAAATTTTTGAATGAATCAGTTAGAAATTGTAGGCTGCAGGTTAACAAGATTGCTAAAAAATCAATTTTCAGGCATAACAAGTGAAATATTTTCATAAATAATTTATGAATAAAAGTTTCTTTACAAAAGGCACTGTCGCTTCATTGAGAAATAACTATTTAGTCAGTTTATCCTGCAACTTTTAAGTGAATCGATTAAAAATTGTAGGCTATAGGCTGACTGAACCGCTCAAAAAACAATTTTTAGACATAAAAAATGAAATATCTTTAAAAATATTCATAAAATAAATTTTCCAAGGAAAAAAGCACTGACGCTTCATTTAATCAATGTATCCTGAAATTTGCAAACGAATTGGTTAAAAGTTGTAGGTTATACTTGAACTGAACTGCTAAAAAATAAATCAATTTTTAGGCATGAAAAGTAAAATTTTTTTAGACATAATTAATGAATAAAATTTTCCTTAAAAAAGGGCACTTGAGCTTCATACACATAACTTATCCCAAAAATTGTATACGGATTAGTTAAAAATTGTAGGCTGTGAGTTCACTGAACTGCTAAAAAATTAAATTTTGGGTATGAAATATGAAACATTTCTAGATATAATTAACGTATCAAACTTTTGTAAAAAAAAACACGGGAACACCTCTAGTTAATTTCTCCTAGAAATTCTAGACTAATCGGTTGAATATTTTAGGCTACAGGTCGAATGAACTGCTAAAAAAGTAAACCTAAGAAATTTTGACGGAAAGTATGACATGCATTATAAATCTGCTGTATCCGGTTTAAAAATAAATGAACAATGTGTATGCGCAAGACTTTTTTTGGGTTCTTCGAGAAAATATATTCGCTTTTTTTACTTGAAAGAGACTCAATACCGCGAATCTTGATTTAATAAATAGAAATTTATTGATAGTATTTAGTAAAAATTGTTCTGAAGAATAGTAATGGTGCAGGAAATTATGCGATGGTTATCAGTTCGAGAGCAGTTGCTTGAAAAAGTTCTAGTACTTTCGTGATTGTGCGGGGATTACAGTTGCAATAATGGTTTGCTGGGTGCAAAGAGAAGAAAGATTTAATGGGGATAAATTACTGCTCTTGTAGGCGTACTTTATTATTCTCACTTTCTTCTTCTACTGTTTCTCTTGTCGTAGAAGAAATATTATTTTGTAAACTTTATTTCGTTATTTGTTGCCTCTGAGTAGTTACGGCAATATTGATTTATCCTATTTTGCTGAAGACTGGACATTGATGTCGCTTTTGACAGAAAGTTTAAGTTCCTCGCTGGGAAAAGACATCCTTTGATTTTTCTTATCCTCGTAATCGGCTTTACTCGCTCATAATTTGTACTAGTCCCCAGGGGACATTCAGTTTGAGACTTTAATAAACTGACTCTGTCTGACGGAACTCGAGTTACAGGAGGGAGTGCTGAAACTTACTTCAACAGGAAAACACGTTATTTCAGAAACGAAAAGAGCCTCGCAAACCTCATTTGCACCAAGGCTGGCCTTTTCAAGACCTTCAAATGAGGTATTCTCCTCCTTATTCGCACAAAATTCTATGGAAATGAAGAATTTTAATTCTACAATTTACAATTAGGTAAATGTTTAAGTTTTTTTTAAAATCATTTCAAGGGTAACACAAAGAATCAAATCAGACGAAATTTAGTAAATTTTTTGGAGATAAAAAAACATTCTACAAAATCTAATTTTCAGTTTAAGTGAAAACTGACAATTTGATTTCTTGATTATTATTTGCTGTGCGAAGGTGCAAAGAGTTTGCAGGGTGGTTGAAAAACTTAATTTTCAAAATTTTCTGTCTTTTCCCTGTTCTTTCCTTGATCATTATTTTAATTTTGTAACATATTTAACATATAGAATCTTTTACAAAAGAAAACAAAAAAACATCATATTAAAATTTAGGAATTTTTAAAATTAATTTTTTTGGGCCAAAGATGATATTTCTACCACAAAAGGTGAATGTTGGATCCAAGACGACGAATTTGCTACAAAATAGTTGAACATTCGACAACAACAAAAATTTTTTTAACAATGCAGTTAAATTGTCAAAAATATAGATAAATTTTAACCCAACCAATTTTGAAGTTTTCAAACTAGATTAAACTTCAATCGAACGCATTTAATTTTTCAATCAAATAATTATATTTTTAAGAAGATAGGGGAATTTTTAATAGAAATAGTAGAACTTTTAACCTGCAAAAATGAGTTTTCAACCAAATGGTCAAATTATTATTTAAAAAAGAATAAACTATAGCTCAAAACCAAACATTTTAATTTTCAACAAAAATATGAATTCCTAAACAAAAATGTAATAGTTGATACTTTAGAAAAAACAAAGTAAATTTTCAACAAAATCATTAAATTTTGAACCAAATAGTTGAGTCACCAATCTACAAAGATAAATTTTGAATAAAAATGTAATACTTGATATTTCAACAACACAAAAAGATTAAATTTTAAACTAAGAAGATTATTTTTCTATCCAAAAAGATGAATTTTTAACGAAAAAAATCAGTCAAAAAAACATCAGATTAAAATTTAAGAATTTGAAAAATTAATTTGTTTGGGCCAAAGATGATATTTCTACCACAAAAGGTGAATGTTGGATCCAAAACGACGAATTTGCTACAAAATACTTGAATTTTCGACAAAAAAAAAACTTTTTAACAAAGCAGTTAAATTGTCAAAAATATAGATAAATTTTAACCCAACCAATTTTCAAGTTTTCAAACCAGAGAAACATAGAGGAATTTTTAATAGAAATAGTAGAACTTTTAACCTGCAAAAATGAGTTTTCAACCAAATGGTCAAA
>JAAAKG020140568.1:0-12076 GCA_010014905.2 Druon quercuslanigerum
GTTTAAAGTTGAACTATTTCAGTTGGAGATTCATCATTTTAATACCAAATTATAAAAAAAATCGTATCTTTTTTTTGGTAGAAAATTAATCTGCTTGTTTGAAAATTCATCTTTGCGAATAAAAATTTAAGCATTCCAGTTTAATATTGATCAGCTTCGATTAGAATTCATTTTTTTGTTTGAAAATAAAACTGCTTCGTTGAAAGTTAAACTCTTTTTTTAAAAATCCATCTATTCCAGCTGAAGAATAATCCTTTTTGGTTGGAAATTCACCATTTTGGATGCATTTTTTTGTGGAATATTAATTGGTTAACTGAAAATTATCTTTTTATTTGATTGAAACTTCAACTACTTGGTTAGAAGTTCATTAATCTTTTTAAAAATGCAATACTTTTACTTGAAGCATTAGAAATTTGAAGCGACTTAAATTGAATTTAATACAGTACCCACATTAATTTTACCTGAATATGTAGTCGATTTAAAGCATTATTTAATTACCTACTTAATATTAATAAAAATATAATAAAAAAACATTGTTTATAATAAAATCGCGAAACTGTTTACTATGAAAAATTATACCTTGATGAAACCTGAATTGTCAGGGAATCTTTTTCAGTATTTGGTAGTGTAATGGAAAGAAACAAATTATGAACTATGTACAGCATTTATTACAGCTTTCGCTTATAATAAACTCCTTCACTTTTACAATGCTCTAGGAGTCATTTCGCTTGATATCTTACAACAAATTTAGTACTAAGATAATAATAGTGCGAATATTTTTAAACGGAGAATAAAAATAAGTTAATTACTCGATAAGTATTATCAATTATCTGGGAAAACTCAAATCTCCAATAGAAAAATTGATTCTATAACAACAATCTGTGTTCATATTGATCAATTAAGCTTTCAGTTTACTTTTTTTCTCTCAAAACATGCACTGTATGTAGTTCCTTTACATAAATATTCTCATGAACATTCGCAGATTTTTTTCTTCGCATAACAATATGACAGGTACAAGTGTTTTCCAATATCTCGAATTATAATGGAAGTAGCCACTGCCGATCGTTAATCTACATAACTGCCCAGTTATACATTTTAAAATACGAAGTTATTTTCTGCACACAATTCTTACGGTCGTGAATTTTTTTTAGCTACTTTTTTTTCTCAAATACGCAATATCACGATGCGCGCTCCATCAATGAGAAATTATTTCAGCGTTAATTACTTTTCTAAAATGAATTCACCTGTTATTATATTTTAAATATCGAAATTTAACAAAAAGAATACTCTAACTTAAATTAAAATCGCTGTATTCTGAAATTTGTATTCTCTCCGGACCGAAATGTGTTGATTTGACGCTTACTTTTTTCCTGAGCATTACTTAGCATTATCGTGAAAAAAATAAATGAAAAATAGATTGATGAGGTCGTAACAATTAATCTATTTTAAATACATCACAGAATGTAATTTCAGTTGTTGCTGTAGCGATAACTCCGGATACAAAGATAGGAAGAGATTGATAAGGCTGTAATAATGTAGACTATCAACAACTCAATGTGTATAAAGTCAGAAATAGATTGGAGAGAAACCAAAGATAAAATCTCAACTTGCAAAATGTGGATATATCATTAAGTTCTCTTCATCCGAAGCAAACAAGTGTCTTCGTTACTATTGCACATTATTGTGGAATTTTAATTGCATTCTATAAATCAAACCTGCTTGTCTCATAAAAAACTACGAGTTAACGCTCCGCTTACATTATTATTATTATTATTATTGTTATTTTGTCTTAGCGACGGTAGGAAAAGATAATTGAATACTCTCGAGAAAATAATTCAACTAAATTTATGTTGTTTTACATAATCAGGATTTACAAATATATTTTTAATCGAAAATACAAAACACTTACTAATAGCTTTCACATTTTCCTGTTTCCTTACGTTTGAAACAAAAAGGATTTACAAAATTGTGTAAACGTGAATCCGGGTAATAATCTAAGCATTTTTACGTACTTAACAAGTATTTGAGTCGGTTCGGGTAAAATCATTTTAGAATACGAACGAACGATTTAATACAATGTTACTTACATTGTTCATCACTATATGTACAAGTTTCAGAATTGAAGCGTTACCATGCGATATCAGTCAACGGACATTGTTTCAGTCCTCCTTACCACACGTTTCACGAATTTTCAGTCAGCATGACACCTTTACCTGTAAACAGACCAAGGATATTGAATAGTATCTTTATGAAGAAAAAACTATCCTCACAAATAAAATATTAAAAAAATAGACTTTTAAAACAGTCAAAAATTAATTTTTAAATAAAAAAGTTGTGTAAAAATACTTTGAACTAAAAAATTAATGTGTAGACAGGGTTACGCATTGTAAACTGAATTATAAATAAATTACCAAACTGTCTATTTATTAACCGCCTTTTTAGTTTGAAAAATTAACTATTTTGTTCGAATATTCATCTTTTTTGTTTGAAAATTCATCTCTTCTGACGAAATTTCATCTTTTTGGTGAAAATTAATTTGTTTTAGTTGAAAATGAACTTTTTTGCTGAAAATTTATTTGCTTTGTACAAAAAATTTGTATTTTCGGCTGACAAATTCAACAATTTGGTAAAAAATTTAACTCTCTGATTGTAAATGTATGTATTTTGTTAAAAATTCATCTATTTTTAAAGAAATTACCCCTTTTTTAGTTAAAAATGCAACTATCTGATTAAAAATGAATCTGTTTCGTTTGAAAATCAACTTTTTTGTTAAACATCTGAACGTTTTGTAAAAAATTGGTATTTTCGGGTGAAAAATTCAGCAATCTATTAGAAAATTAAAATATTTGGTTGAAAATGTATACAGTTTCTTGAAAACTTGAATTTTTTTATTAAAAAATTATTTTTTTGGGTTAAAATGTATTTGTTTGATTGAAAATAATCTGTTTTTCTTGAGAATTTAAGTGTTAAAGATTTTCAGCATCATATCAAAAACACCTAAACGGTACGCTGTATAAACCTGTTAACTGACATTTTTTTCGAAATTGATTTTTTTGCTATTATTTGGAACATTTTTTATATGCAGTTAATATCTCGCAAGCGAAACAGCAAAATTCCTTTTAGTTTTTTTTTAAATGAATTTTCGAAAATCGCGTTTTGGTATCTATAGTATAGGTCCGCGGTCTAAAGCTGTTAACTGCTTATGGCGTTTTATCGGAAATTTGTACTTTTTCTCACGACGGCTCAGTGTACTCATAGAATAGGCCACTTGGACACATGTTAGTGTGTGTTCAGTTAAGTGTTTGTGTCGAAAGCTTTTTGTGACTACTTTCACGTCATCTTCGATGTTGTCGTCTACAGATTGCTGAAAACACGAAGGTGAGCGACGCACCTCCATTACGAACACTCAGCAAATTTTTTCAATAAACCGTTCTAAATTTTTGCCTAGGATCAAAAATAGAAAACAAACGTTAGAAAAACGGCAGATAACATGTTTAGCTCGCTGGACCCCTAGTTGATAACATATGAATAGCTTTCAATTGCCATATAACGTTCAATTTTTATTCAAATGTTATAAAACTAACGTGTTTTATTTTTGTCTAGTAAATAAACAAAACATATTTTTTAGTTTAAAGAAATATTGAAAATTGCAAAAATAACGATTTTCCTTCGGCGTGTAAAATTTCTGAAATGTTAGTTAACAGATTTAGATCGCGGACCCTACATTTGTAAATCTGAAAAATGTGCCGAATGCTATTTTCTTTAGAATCAATATTTTGAAATATATTAATTATTATTTGACGAGTAGCCAATATATATTATCTTTTTGAATTTTGAGAAAACTATAACAAATCGAAATTGTGCAGATTTATTTAAAAGCACTTATCTTTATTAATTTAAGAGATATTCTCTATTAAATCTTGAACCTCTCTTAATAGGAACCTTGAAAAAGAATAATTCATTTTTTTTAGATTGATCCAGAGTGGCCGTTGGACCGGGAAAGTGAGATATGACAGGACATTTTATGAGGCCGGGAAAACCGGGAAATGACAGTGAATTTATTCTTTGATCGGGAATTTTACAGAATTTTAGAAAAAAAATCCTTCCTACTTTTATTTTAACTGTTTTTTAAATAATTAGTTCGATGATTTTTGACAAAATAAATTTATAGTTGATAATCTGTGCATATTGATTAATAAATGTTTTTTTAAATAGAATTGTACATTAGGATTCAAAAAGTGAATTATAATTGATTTTAAAAGACGATTAGGAATCGGTTCACAATTTTAGAATTCCCAGAAATTAACGTTAAATGTTAAACAGTTGCAATTAAAAAGTCTTATTAGCTAAACGAATGTAAACGCTCGATTGAAACTTTAGGAACTATTTTCAATCGTTAAAAAACGTCAAAATAATATATTCATTATCCAAGGTCTTTATTACATTTCAAATCTTATATATTTCAGTAATGAATATTCCATTTTTTAACCATTAAATTTGAAATGTTTAAATTAAGAACACGAACCATTACTTAATATTTAGAAATATCTGACTTCATTTAAAATCAGTAATTATACATTAAATATTCAAAAGTTAACAAAAAACGAACTTTTTAACGTTGCAATTTTAATTGTTTTATTTTTAAAAAATGTAGTTTGTAATTCAAATTGTTGAATTTTGATGTATAAATAGCAATTGAAGACACCTATTATTCTTAGCAAAAATTCGAGTAAGTTGAAAAACATTTAGAAGTTTTGAAAAAATTATAAATTAATTAAAACTTTGGAATGATTTCAAATAATTTAAACTGACAAAATCCGGCTATTCGTACCAAAATTTCGGTGCGAATAGTCCGTGGCCTAATTTAAAAAGATGTAGAAAGTTTTACAAAATTATCAGAAATAAATGTGGAACATAAATTTTTTTTGTTTTAGGAAAAATACAAATAATTTTAAAAGATGTTTAAAAGTAGCCCCAAAATTTTGAAATTAACTAAAAATTTGAATAAATGTACAACAACATGTACATGTTTCAAGACTTTTAAATAAAATTTTGAAGGATTTTAGAGATTTTTAAACTACTTAAAGTAAAAACAATTTAATTTTAAATGTTTCAAGTGTTCAGTTTATAAAAAAATGTAATCGTTCAATTATTAATATTTCTAGCTCAAATTTTCTTCAAATGATCTAGTTTTGAAAATGTTTAAATTCATTCAGTGATTCATTAATTTAGAAAATTGAAAATGATAAAGTGGATTTATATTTTTTTTAATGAATCTGAATCTTTGAACTCTATAATTTATAAAAGTTTAACATTTTTACTTTGGCAGTTTCAATGCAGTTATATATATATTATTGAGCATTTAAATGCAACATTTTTGAAATAAAAGACTTTTTAACTTCAGATTTAAAAGTTTAAAATTCAAGAGTTCCACTTTGAGAGCTTTAATTTGCAGCTCATTTTTCATATTCACGTGTACATCAATGTTTAAAAACGTTTTAGAGGTCTGAAACGACTTCAAAGACGAGGTGTTCAACGATTATTCTATTTTTATTGACTTCTTGCTTTTTTTAGGTATACTAGTTTCCTTGACATTTCTTTCTTTAATGTTTTATTTCTTTTTAAACAAATAAAATTTGCGAGTACGATAAATTTCGTGTATCACTCTACTCAAAAAGTACCCTTGCCTAAAAAAAATATCAAAAAACTAAAAAAAAGTGTGCGATTTCGAAGCCTGGTTTTGGTTATCTTTCAAAATTTATTGAAACTAAAGAACAACTTTATTTATACTCACGTTGCCTCTTATATGTTTGAAGAGCCCTTTTCCTCTCTTCTGCATCAAAGTACCATAATGTAATAGCGTATCTAGTTTCGTACGCCGGTTGAACCTCATGTGGATTTCTTTTGTCAGACCAAAAGAACAGAATCCTATCAAAATATGGTTCGATGTTTGCGACTGACTCCTTCCAACATGTGGGAAATATCCTCAGCAAACCACCGTTTTTCTAAAACAATCATTATATTTATCATATTTATTTTAGATGCAATTTTTTTTGCTGTACCTATTTAAAACTCTTAATAATTACTTGGCGATAAATATTAAGTTTGAGAATTCATACGGGCTGACTTTTACTGTCAAAAATAATATCATTATAATTCTAAAATTTATTATTTATTTTTTATTTTTTAATAATATTACAGACAGTTGTTTAGAATAAAATTGACTCCATTCGAAAACAAAATAGACCTGACATTTTTTTAAGTAGACCTACCTAGTGAACCTGGAAAAACCATGGAAATATGAAAGCGGACTTCTGTAGCATCCCTGATAGAATATTGTGAGTAATAACGATAAAAATAGGAATTTACTCACTCTAACGTCCCAATGTCTGTTGAGGTAATATATAGCTGTGATACACCTCCCGTCACCATTTGGATTATCTACATGTTTAACGTAATGTGTACCGTGACCAGGATAACAAGCCACCATCGCCTGAAAAATAAATATTAGTCGTACAGGGTTACGTTATGATTATTCGAAGAAAAATACGACTAATTGACTTTTTTCTGTTTTTCTCAGGAGTTTGCTCTAATTTGTCTCAAACATGGAATTTTCAGAAAATTTGTGTGTACCTTGAAAAACCTGGGATTTTTTTTTAATCTAGGGAAATTTTTTTGAGAGCGAGCTTCATTTTTTTAAACTAAAATATTAGATTGAATAACAATGATTGTTAATTTGCAAAAGTAGTTTTATATTAACGTATTGAAATATTTCGTTGAAAATTTATTTTTTGTTTGAAATCAACTTTTCTAACTGAAAATTTAACTTTTCTGTTTTTGGTTAAACATTGATCGGGTTTAGATGAAAATTCAAATATCTGTTTGAAAATTCATGCTTTTTTAAAAAAAGTTACTCTTTTCTTAGAAAATAATTTGTTTTTAAAGATTCATCGTTTCAATTAAAACTTGATCTCCTGGGTTGAGAAATGGGCTATTTTGTTGAAAATTAGTTTTTTCTTTAGCTAAAAATTATTTCTTTCGCTGAAAATTGAACTATTTCAGTTGCAATTTAAATTACTTTGTTGGTTTTTTTAGTAGAAAAATAATTTTTTACTGGCAATATAAATATTAACTATTTGGTTGAAAAGTATTGTTTTTTACTTTAAAATTTTAACTTGTTTAGTAGAAATAATTCTTCTAAATGAAGATTAATCTTTTTGCTGGAAATTTAATGATTCTAGTTAAGGATGCATTGTTTAGTTGAAAATTCATCACTGTTTAAAAATGTAATATTTTTTTGAAAATTTATTTCGTTTTTGTTGCAAAATAGTTATTTTCTTTGCGGAAAATGCAAGTATTCCAATTGAAAATTATGTCCTTTTTTAGTTTTAACTGAAAATTGAACTATTTAATTGTTGGTTGCCAATTTATCTTTTGAATCCAAAATTAATGTATTTTCTATCAAATTCGTCTCCTTTGATCAAAGTTAATGTTCTTGGTTGAAAATGTATCTTTTTGATTAAAAAATAAAATATTCCAGTTAAAGATTGATCACTTTATTTGAAAATTTATCTTTATATATTTTATAATACAAACATTTCGTTAAAAACTCATGTATTTAGTTTAAAAATCGTCTTTGTGGTAGACGACTCATTTTTTTTTTAATGGAAAATTCAAAGAAGGTTAATTATTCAACATTTTTGTTGAAAATTTATCTTTAAAAATAAAAGTACTTGGTTATAAGTTAAATAAAATTTGTTTTTAAAATAAACCTGCTTTTTTGTGGGAAAATAATTTTTTTAATGGAAATTGAACTATTCCACTTTTTGTTGAAAACTGATATTTTGTAGTTCAAAATTCAGCTATTTATTTGAAAACTAATTTGTTCAGTTTAAAATTCAAATGTTTAAATGAGAATTAATACACTTTTTTGAAAAATCGTCTTTTTAGTACAAAATTAATCTTTTTCGTTCGTTTCCGTGTCTAACACTGTTTTTATTATTTTTAAAAATTTGATGCGACTTTTTATGGCCTTTTTCCAAAACTCTATGCGACTTTTTTTAAGCCTTAGAGTTGATCTGAGCCCGGTAATGTTTTTTTACAGAATTTTTCTTGCAAAAATGTTATTGCAATGCATAAAAAATGAATCGCAATCCTCCCTCATCATTTTTGAATTTCGAATTTCAGAAAAAATTGATTTAAATACTTTTAAGCTTCCGCCTTAAGGTTCTAAAGGGTAAAATCTGATCGGGATACTTTTTGAATAGAGGTTTCAAATAGGGATAATTTGAAACCTTTTTTTTGCTCTACAAAAAATTCAGTGACATTTTCTATCTATATCTTAATCAGAAATTGAAAAATTCGGTTTAAAAAATAAGAGAAATTGGTAAGTCAATTTTCATTATTTTTATCTGATTTTCATTAATTGAAAGTCTACTTAATACTGTGAACTTACGAAAATAAATAAAATGTATTATTAAATCCTACTTTTCACATATTCATTCATGTTCAACAAATCATAACAAAGTTTTACGATTGGTAAAACCGCCCGATTTTTCTGATTTTCGCATCTTCTGATTATTTCAAATACCAAAAGTTTGTACATTTTTTCAGAAATTTATTTTTCGTTATTTATTTGTTTATTAGGTTTTATTTTGATTATTCATTTGTAACATGACTGATAATGATTATAATCTTATTCTTGACTTCGAACTTGAGTGACCTCGTTTTCTCGAATTACATAACGCTACTCAACGTGACTTTCTATAGTAAGATATTTTGTGGCCATTCATTTCTCCGTGACAATTGTCACGTATGCCAAGAAATGAGAATAATCAGTCAATCACTTTATCTATAAAGTCTTTATGTTTATCACTTTATCCCTTTACCTATTAAAAATCTAAAAGATAAACTGGTTAATTACTTCCTTCAGAAAAAGGAAGCAGGTAACTTTAAATATATTATTAAATAATTAATTTTTAAAGGGCATCTGATACTTTCCAACCTGAGCAATTTAGTTTCCCACACTTTCCATTCACAAAGTTTAATTTTTCAAAACGATAATAGCGTCCAAACGTGAAGAACAATCACGCGGACATCTGGAAACTAATATTTTTCTGAAAAATTAAAAATTGTAGAAAACTCAATGCTCATATGGGAAAGTATCACATGCCAAACTACATGCAAAAAGTTACGCTGACAGACGTTCCGTAATTGTTATGTATATATTTATTTACATGTTGTCAAGTGAAATTACTCATTTTCAGTTATACTTTGAACGATAAGATAGTTTTAGAAACTTCCCTTAGTCGGCGATATCGTATCAGTATCGAATATAAAAATTATGACCTGCAAAACACATATTTTCTTATAAATAGAGACAGTATTTTCTACCGTTGAAAATGACTCAATTATGTGCCGAAAAAAATATTATTTTGTGAAATCATGCATTATAATAATAAAAAAAATTTCAGAGCATAAGATGCATATTTGATCTTCAGGAAATATCAATATTTTAAACGAATTATTCCAGTTGCAGATTCATCATATAAGTTACTGAAAGTTTAACTATTTCAGTTAAAGATTCATCGGATAAAATGTGAATTTATCTCTTGGGTCGAAAATGTAACTTTTTGCTAAAAAAAGGGTGCTTATTGGTAGAAAATTAATCTTTTTTGTGGAAATTCCTTTACTATTCTTCTTAAAATTCAACTGGTTAGTGGAAAATTAACATTTTTGTTAAAAGTTCATCTTTCGGGAAAAAAATCTACTGGTTTGTATCAAATTCTTCTTTTTCGCTCGAAAATTTAACAATTTGGTTTAAATTTTCGGCATTTCTTTCGACTAAAAAATAGTCTTTAGTTCAAAATTTTATTTTGTTCAATATTCGTCTTTTTGGTTTGAAATTTCATCTCTTGGTAGAATTTTTTTGTGCGTAAAAATGCAACTGGTTCTCTCGCAACTTAAATCACGTAAATTTTTTAAACTTTTTTTTTGAAAATTCAGACTTAGCTAATAGATGAACCACTTTCTTAGACATGCGTTTTTTGCTGTCGTTGAGGACTCAACATTTTATTTAAAAATCATCCGTTCGGCACAGTTCTTATAAAGCATCGACAGGTTTGATTAAAGTGGATCCAAAGACGGTTAGGATAGGTTTTTAGACAACTAGTTATAGTTGCCAAAACCACTTACCCAGCACCAACGACGTGGACAGTGTTAAAATGGCCCCATTTATTTACTTTTCACCCTTTTGAATTTTTTTTTCTGTTTGTTCCCATTAAAAAATCTTTTAATTCTTTGTTTAATTGTTATATCCTTTATATCTTTATATGGTAAATGTGTGGCGATAAGAATTCTAGGATTGCCTGCTTGAGCATTAATGCATATGAAGGAAGAAAAGTTTATACCGCTCCCATAATTTCAAAATCCCACAGTGAATTGACTCTCCTGCTTGCTCTGACCATAATTCTAGTCCATTCTTATCTAAGACTTGTAGAAAATGCTTTAGATGTGTTAGGAGGACATGAATGTTTAATGTTACCGATATTTACAGGCTTTTAAAAGCATTACGTAATTCAGTCAAATGAGAATCTATGTCTTCATGATTTTTTTTGAGAATGAAGAGGAGTTAACCGCTTTGTCGATGGCCTTGAAAGCAGTTGCAAAAGGTATTAAACGTTGAATCCCAATGTCTTTATAAATTTCTGGATCTATGAGTTTATCAAATTCTTTTAAAATTTTTGGACATGCGTTTCCTAACAAACATTTCTCCTCGAGAATTTTGCGGGATAACTCAACCTTTTTGGCCACATTTATTCCTTTTCTTCAACCACAAGGGGAACTATACCACCCGAGAATAAATGATTCACAAATTCTTATTTAATGTGCAATTCAGGAATGACGCATGTTCGAAGGTCGTACATGTCATCATCTTCGTTGAAAAGCGGAGGGTTTATTGTGCTGTATCAGCTACGATTTCATTGTAAGTGGTTTTGCCAACTTTATAGTTTTCTAAAAATGTATCCAAACAGTTTTTGGATCCATTTTAAACGAACCTATCGATGCTTGAAGAACACTGTGAGTTACATTTTATGGACACACTGTAGGGTGACCATAAAACTGTAAGGTTCACACACTATAGGGTGAGGTCTTTCTTAGGTTCGAAAAGCAAATAACGGTAGGTACTTTATGAAATTGTAGAAGGCAGATTTTTTCAACATTTTTTAAACAATATTTAGGGATGGCCCGTCAGAAGATCGTAAAAGTATTAATTTCTGAGAATTGGTACAATTACTCTGGATGGCTGTTATGACAAAGCTCATGAAAATTTCTCCTCCATAATTAAACATTTTTAAATCGTAGAACTGCCACGTTTCAAAAATTTACTCAGATTTGTTTTCAATTGACCAGACTTAATTATATTTTTCCTAATCTGTTTTTTCGAAAAATTTCATCTTCAACCGTTGGGGAAAATATTTGTCCCATTTCGGTATCAGATAGATACAGGGTGTCACGAAAGTCCCGGTTCGGCTAAATATTTCTTCAGGAAAGGTATTTTCCAGGGAGGTCAAGGTGATTCTTAAAGTAACTTTAAACGAGGAATTCAATGGTGACCTTTATTTTTATATCGGCTATGACCGTCAAGGTTTTTACCAGGTCAATTAAAAAAAAAAATTAAAACCCCGTTTCGTACATCGGCAATCGATAGACTGGGAAATTTTACGTTTAAATATGTACCCAGGTCATAGGTACATTGAAACCATAAAGATCACTCGAAGGTTACTTAAACTTAAACGAGGTCTGCATACCTCTGGGTTAAGGTTAAATTGGACCTACTACCTGAGTACATATTCGAACGTAAAATTTACAGCTCTATCGATTGCCGATGTAAAAAAGTGGATTTCCATTTGTTTTTAAGTTGGGCTTAATAAAACTTTGAAGGTCATTCAAACTTAAACAAGGTCTGCATACCTCTGGGAATAGAAGCCTTTTAAACATTTTTTTCGTAACGAGCATAGTTTTTAACTTCAATAAGGCGCATTGATATATATATATATATATATATATATATATA
>JAAAKG020140569.1:0-12076 GCA_010014905.2 Druon quercuslanigerum
CTCTATTCATTTGGAGTAGTTCCATGGACGAAGAACGAGCTCAGATCCCTTGATATCGGGACACGAAAGGTTATGCACATAAACAAAAGCATGGATCTTAAGACTTCTGTTCCGCGACTCTACATCTCACGCCGTCAAGGTGGTCGTGGAATATTGAATATCTTCACAACAGGATTAATTTGGGTACAGCACATAGGGTCGTAAATGGAAGAGATCCTCTTCTTAAAATGGTCAGGAAGCATGAAGAAGTGGGCATAGGAAGGTTTGTGTACAAAGCAGAGGAGGAGGCTGCTGAAACATTCGGACTTAATTTCAGTATCAGGAGTGAGCAGAATGCATCAAATTGTATCTATATCGAGCACTCACTGCCGAACCCCCGGATTCAGAAAGCACAAGAGGAAAACATCCGGGAACACCTCCTCGATAAGAGGATGCACAGCATCTTCCACAGAAACGTGGAGGATCAGTGAATGTCGTGTGAGCTAACTTTTGCTTTCCTTAAATCACACGGATTGAAGTCAGGCACGGAGGGTTTCATTTTGGCATTTCCAGATGGTGTCATTTCCACTTTAATATAACGTCGCCACATTTTGAGCCAAGATACTCCCGATGGTAGCTTGCAGGGCATGCCATGCACAACCCGAGCATCTAGGCCGCATACTATCTAGTTGTCCAACTCATTCGGGAACGACCTACATTCAAAGGGACAATGCGGAACTAAGAGTGCTTTATTAACATCTCTGTCACTCTTACGGCATTAACCTTAATATCGCTCCGCTAAACGCTCCTAGGGAAATAAGAGTCAATTGTCGAGAATGAGAAGTGGCGACTATATTGGAACTTTTTATTCTCGACAATTATTTCTGTTACATGTGTGTTGCATGTGTGTTGCATGTGAACAATATGCTGAAACACTTTCAGAGAAAATGCAGAAGGCGGTCGTCCTTGGGTCGCTCTGTGTCATCAGAGTTCACGAGATTTTTGCCGGATCGTCATATTGATTCCGTCACAGATTGTAATCACCTATCTCACGGTCGTGAGACGTGGTTATGGCTGAAATTTTACGGCGATTTCGCTGGTTTCAGTTTCTTGGAGTCTCGGAAAAGACAAATTCGCGAAAACCAATCCTTCAAACGAAAAATCAAGACACGCTTTTCAGCCTTTCAGACGATGCCGATGAGCAGAGGAGTCGAAGTTTGTATGTGTGTTTGTATGTGTTTAGCACATCTTTTTCCATAATTTTTCACAAGAACTGACCGATTGTTTAGCAACAAAAACCATTTTCGATCGGATTTAGGAGCACGCGCAAGGAATTGTGGGGAATTATCGATGAATCTACCGTCAATAGAGGGCTTTCAGTTTCCAGGATATTGATTACGACTAACCGATATTTTATGGCAGAGGGCGGCACATTCAGCCCGCACGTTGGTCTGCCGCTCATTCATACCGATCAAACGATGCTTTATCGCCGACAAGCCGTCTGCCGCTTATCAGTCCAGTAATGTGCCAGGCACGTTTGTTATCTGGGTAGTACCGTACTTCTATACTCTAACGATATAACAAAAAAGGTATTAAAAAATTAATGTGCATTGATTGCGAGTATTTTGACTTTAAATATTAATAGCCCTGTTTAGAGTGAATACATATATTACGTTTTAAGCATTATATTACAATTTAAATTTCTAACGCTACGGGGTATCGAACCTACATCTATACCTAAATCTACCGCCTAGCAGTCGGGAGTCTTAACCACTTCGCTAAACCTTGGACTTGAAACTCGATGAAAAAGCTATCCTCATAAGCTACTGTTTAAGAGAGTTACAGCACCAAATTTTAAGCTCTCTTTATCTAGTTATTTTTTAATATACGTTATGTAATTGTAAAATATTGTAAAGTTACATTGTAAGGTTTGGGATTTAGGTGTTTAAGACACTTTTACAACGTTTACTATGGATATAAAATGTAATTTTTTCCGAACATTTACCATTTTTCAGAAAGTTGAAACTGAGAATTTTTTTCTTAAAAAAAACAGGAAACAGTTTTTTCGCGACAGTTTAAAGGGTGAATATGGAATATCCTTTTTTTTAGAGTTCGAATTTCAAAAAAGTGTCATCAAATTTTTGACAGAAATTAAGTTTTTGTAAGTCATAACTCATGAAACCTTAAAATTTTTTGTGTTTAAAAATATTCAACCTTTAGACTTAGAAATTTTAACCGTTGATCCGCGAGGGCCACCGAGCTAGGATTTTCCCAACGTGGATCACATACGCACGCCCCTGCTAGGTGTCATCATTCTACAGAGGGCTGGACAGAGCTTTTTCCACACGGGGAATATGATTACTTTCGTCTTTAAGTCTCATACATATAATATTTTCAAATGAGGCATGTTTAAGCATTTACATTACATTCGTTTCAAACATGAATGCACTGAATTAAACAATTTCATTAGTTTAACCCGTTGTGTGTCACGCCTACGAAAAATAACGGACAGTTACAGGGGCTCCATTGGACCCCGCCGTACAAAAACTTTTGCCATTTCCCCTCTTTTTTACGTATCGACTTGATCGTGACGCGGGATTTTATTTTCAAGTCTCTTCTTTGCAATTCAATAGTTTTTTTATTGTTTATTTAAAATTCTTCATGTTGAAACGAAATGAGGAAAAAAATTGAAAAATTTGACTTGTTTCATTAAAAAATTCATAAAAAATTGAATTTTCAATAAAGAAAATTACGAATTGCTCGTGAATTCCAGAATTTAAATTTTCTGTTCCATTATTTAATTTAAACTTTCATTGTTTTGAAAACTTGAACCTTTTTTATTTAAATTCTGTTGAATTGAAAGAAATGTCTACTTTAGACTATTTTGAAAACTGAGCATTTTACACTTTATTCTAGCAAATTTGAATGATATAATACATGTTATCATGGTAGTCATAAGGCTATTAGGGTCTGTATATCTCTGCCGAGACCACAGTTTCTGTACGTGTTAACCGAATGTTCGTCTTGACACTACTATGCATACAGTTTGAAATTAGATTTTATTACATTGGAGAGTTAACACAAATAAATATGAGTCAATTACAAACGATGATCATTTGAAATAATTAATTTTGTGGCCTAATTTGGAATTTTAAAAAATTAAATTATTCACACTTGCAACTAAGGTCGAGAAAGTAAAAAGTGAACATATTTTAAAAATAAACTACTTTCGAAGCTATAATTATTAATTTAAATTAAAAAATATATATTTTCGTTGGCTACCAACGTAGTGGCTAAGCTGTGAGGCTAAATATTTTTGAATTTCCCAGATTAATTTTCTGAGCAGGAACGACATGTTGGCAAAAGAGTTCGTGAAAATAAAATTTCAGGTTTTCCAGGAACCTATTGGGGCTGGTTTTCGTATGCCTCTCATTCCTTCTTCGAGACCCTTTCTTCGTGGACGACCACATGTAATATCAATTGGCTTTTAATAAAATATAACCAGGACTGTTTATTTAAAACTGAGAGCCGATTCCACCAACCTCGGTTAAAAATTTAATCCCCTATTAAAACTAGTTACGCATTTCACCACTTTTTAACGGTCGGTTAACTTGAGTTAATCATCGTTAAATCTAGCCGGTCAAGATTGGTCGGTTAGGGTGCCTTAATCGTCCTTTAACCTAAAAAATACAGTGTCGTTACGAAACATGACGTTTTTAGAAGAAATTCTGATTATTCTACGCGAATAATACAAAAATATAACATGAACAAAACATACATAAAAATTAACTTTTTTTTAGTTCGTGTGGACACGAGCGTGGCGTGAACCTTACCTGGATTTGGCGCGGATGGCCATATTGTTTTGCTTTTCACTCGACAGACGGATAGCCAATCACGCGAATGATTTAAAGTAAAATAGGAATTATTTAGAAATGACCATCTGGTTAGCTAATCGCGCCCTTCATAAATGTGGTTGAACGCGCGGATAGCGGAACCGGCCCTAAGAATTTAAAAAATCCCCACTCATTGAAAAAAAGTGTTGTTTCCTGGTTTCCCAGTCCAGTAGCCATGCTGAAAATGCCTGGCCTTTCCCAGGTTTCCCAGACAGAAGATCTATAGCTATTAGCAACCCTGTATTCGAAATCCGTAGCAAAATATTTTTATATTTCACCCTACAATCCGTCGGTTTTATGTGTGATTCATACGGCATTTAACGTAATAACGATTTTTCCAATTTTTTACAGTTCAGCAATGACAACGAGCGCTAAGCTGACAAGATATTCACATTGGCGTCGACAGCAAGATATAACAAGAGAACTTCAAATTATTTTTTGTTCCTAATTAAAAGCATATCTGTGTATCTTCGTATAAAAAAGGAAGATTGCTTCACTGAAAGAACTTCATAACATAACAGCATTGTATCATATGTTCAAAATTTAAAAATGAGTTACCAATTTGATAATAAATAATCTTTTTATTCACTTTGTAATTATGAAGTTTGTTTGGTATCTAAGGTGGCATCCCAACAATATGCGTCAGCGCATAATAAGATGAGAGATTTCTTCTGGTCACTAAGTATTAAAAATATTAATCTACAATGCAAATTTCGTTATTTTGCTGAGAGGGAGAGAAAGAATGAAAAGAGAGCGAGAGAGATGCATTTTGCATTCTCCGTTTAAGACCATTTTTTATTTGTAAAACTCAAAATTTTTTTTGTACTATTCTTAAGAATGCTTCATAATTTTCAATTCAATTAAAATTTAATCGGATATTACCGAAAGCGGTGGGGAGAATTGCCAATCATCGATGGATTAAGTTGGACGATTTACCTAGATCTGCTTTGAATCTAAGTTTCTTATTGCGTAAAATTATTTGTAAAATTCAGTACAAATGCTTAAAAAATTAAAAAATTATTAAAAATTATCTGAAAGGATAATGTATGTCGGGAATTAAAGAAACCCAAAAAATCAATGTGGAGTCACTTTAATATACATTTAAGCAGATAAATAATTATTACCCCACTACCTATTATTATCTTTTAAAAGGACGATAGAAGTTCTGAACAATAAAGTAGGCAAGTGGAGTACGATTAATGTACGATAGAAGACGATATTTTAAATACAAAAAATTAAACAAACACGCTTCACCAGGTAAGGGTCGAGTCACACTAGTTTTCATTGCATCCTTTTCAGTTTCTAGACAATAAGTTTCAAACATTAAGAAGAGCGAACGGTGTAATTTCAACTCATTGTATCAGAAATTTGTATATTCATGTAGAATAGATACTTCTAGTTCAGTTTTAGAAGCTTGATTCAACGATGCATTTTTCTGAAAGCTGGACCTTTTATAAATATATTCAGATTAAGCTTGTTTATACAAAGGGAGAATAAAGGTACATAATTTTTTTACTGAGTAAAATAAATTATCCTCATTGCTAAGTAAACCTAATTATTTAATAGATAATTAATTCATTTCTGTTCTGCTGGTCTTAATTAAATAATTAAATTAAACAGTAACAATTATTACTACTATTATACTCTCTAATCATATAGCATTATTATGTTCTAACTTAATATTATCTCTCTAATTGTAAGTTAAAAGAGCACCGCTCTCTTCACGAATTTAGCCATATCGCAGTAATAACGACTTAGCTGACTTTTGCACTTTTCTTTCAAAAAGTCGAGAAAGCTTGTGCGATAAACTCTTCACTAGATTGTAAAACTTAACAGTAGAATGAAAGAAGAAGAGTTATTGAATCAAATACAATTATTATTTTCAATTTAGGAACTGCTCCTGAATTCAAAATAAAATAAATTTCAACAATTTTGGACGTACTGCTACATACATAATGCTTACAATGTTCGTTTCCTAGTTTAATACTACTTTTTTTAATTCCTAGTTCTCCTTACTCGCATTTTATCTCGACACCTCATGAAGTTATGCCGCTGTTAATAATAAGTTAAACGAATTTTGGGCCAGCATTGAGTTCACTCCAGCTTGGCTGCTTTGGTTTCCTTGCTCTCTTATTAAAGGATACGCCATGCACAATGTGGCGGTTGACTCGACTTGACTAAATATGTACAATTGTAATCTTCATGATAAAATTGAATATCAAACTCAGAAGCGAATAATGTAAACCTTCGAAAGTGAACATTGAAAATAAAATAAAGACGGAAGATTCCAAATGAAGCTACGGAAATCAAATCAAGTATTTCGAAGGTGGCCACTAAAATCTAAGAAAACAAAATATTATCCATTTCGTGCTTTGAAACTAAATTACAAATTAAAGAATTTAAAGAAGTGTTTATGACTCAGCACTTTAAAGTTCAAATGTTTGATAATTTACTATACTCGATGTGTAGAAAAATTAGAAAAAATCCAAAATAAGAATCACTTAACATTTTTTTAAACTGCAAGCCATCAAAGGTAAACAATTTTCATGATCAAAAGCTTTTAAACTTCAAAATTTTTAGTACTAAGCATTAAAAACTGAAGCTTCAACAAATTTTGAACTATATAAGTTTAAATTAACATAATAATGATTTTAGATGATATCCAAAGATAAACGTTCGAAGCAAAATAAATTCAAATTGGAAGCATTAACAAAAATGAACAATTTTAAATATAAGGCGTTGAAAATTGCACGATTTTAAACATAGTTAAAAACTAAACAATTTTTATACCTTTATGGTTCATTTTTCTAAATTTAAATCGTTGAAAATAATATTTTCAAATTGTCTATTATAGACACTTTTCGAACCTCTGCTTCAATTTATTTGCAAAATTAAGTCTTACGAAATGAAACAGTATTGGAATTCTAACAATCAACTAAATTAATCAACCAAATTAATCAACCTAATCTTAACAGTTAAATTTAACAATTTGAGTTTAAATGTTTTAATCTGAATTCATTTCATGGTAAATACATCATTCAGATGGTTAAATCATGAAACCTTCAGCAATAAAATATAGTTACAAATTTGAAATAATTATTTTTTTCAAGTCTGCAACTAACACTTCAGCACTCTATTTTAACTATTCACAATTTAAAAAAATAAATTTTAGATCGTTTTTTTTTTTTTTTAATAATTAACATAAAATTTCTTTAAGAATTATATAATATTGAAACCTTTCACAGTGAAATATTGTTAAAAATGTTAAATGATTCATTTTCTGAAATCGATGCCTCCATTTAATATGAATCTGCTAATAGAGCCGTATATGAGACCATGCGCTTCGATAAGGCTCTTTATTAGAATATGTAATTGATTCTGAATTTTGAGGCCACACGGTTGAATATTTTTGTCTAATTTTTTGCATACCTCATCTACATAACCATATTTCGGAGCAAGAAGAGCCGATTTTTCGATAAATTTTTTATATTTTTTATAATCAAAAACGCAAGAAGAATGGCATTCAAATAACAGTCTTGCTCAGCGTTAGTTGTACATTCATTTCCACAGCGAGCTTGTTGACCTTTTCAAACTAAAGTCGGCAGACACCCCGGAGCGAGTCGAATTATCCGGAACGAATAAACCAGGGCATTGTTATGAGATGACGGCCGGTTAAAATAACTGAAATTATGAAATCATTGAATAATTTAATTTTAATTGACTGAATGAATTTATTTATACAATTACAAGAAAGTGAAAAAAATATTCATGAAAATCGTTTGATACTTGCAGTAATAATGGAAATTTTTAGGGAATAAATAACTGCGTGCATTTACACTGCAGTTTTTTTTATTAAATTCACACTAAAGATAGTATTTTTTATAATTTGTTCCGCATAAATAATGTTTAATCCATAATTAGTGTTCCAAAGCTTTTTTTATTACCTCTGACTCATTTAAACGATTAATTTTTATTTAAGCAACTGTTTCCCCTGTAAGTCTTAAGAATAGTGAACAGTAATGTTCTGAATTGAATGACACAATAAACATACTTAGAGAGTAATATATTTTCCTTAGGATATTTATTACTTTAACCGAGAACTTCGTTCTGAATTTTTAGGACACACGGTTGAATATTTTTGTCTTAATTTCTTGCATACATCGCCTACATAATCATATTTTGAAGCACACAGAACCAATTTTTAAATAAAACGTTTACATTATAGATTATATATAAAATAAATATATATAAATAAATAAGTATAAATAATAAATATATAAGAAACTGTGTGTTACTGCTGTTCGTCCGGTTTTGATTCCTACACAAAATATAAACATTTTATCGAACAATCGGCTCTGCTTGCTCCGAGATATTATGTAGATGGCGCAGTTAAAAAAGTAGACAAACATTCAATCATACGGCCACAAAATTTAGAACCGATTACAAATTCTGATATCTAACGATAAAATGACCCCGACATGGTTATGAGATTGAGTCAATTAGAAAAACTGACATTATGCTATCACGGATTAATTTATTTTAATTAGCGAAATCAATTTATTTATGTAATCACAGGAAAGTTAAAATAAAGATTCATGAAAATCGGTTTATATTTGCAGTAAAAATGGGAATCTTGGGGATCAAATTACTTCTGTGCATTTATACTGTAGTTTTCTACCAAATTCACGGTAAATACGCGATTTTTGGCTTTTTTCCACATGAATCATTTTTAATTCATGAGAATAGTGTTTTCAAGTATTTTTTACATAAGTCTGACTTGATTACACAATTATTATTTATTTTAACTATTGTTTTACCCTTGTAAGTCACAAAAATGGTAAAAAGTTATTTTTTTAAGGATATTTGTTACATTAAATTTAGTAGATTAAATAATTATATCTTAGAGCAAGCAGAGCCAGTTTTTCGATAAATCGTTTATATTTTGTTTACAAATCGAAGACGGACAAACAGTAGCAGTAACGCGCAGTGGTTAGATGTCTACAGATTTTCGCCGCGTATAATGTAGAATATATAATCTAATATATAAAATTTTTTATACAAAAATCGGCTCTGTGTGCTTTAAGTTATGATTATGTAGATGACATATGCAAGAAATTAGGACAAAATATATTCAACCATGCGGCTTAAAAATTCACAACAGAGCACTCCATTGCTAAATATCTTAAGCCGAAAAGAGTACTTTGACCATTAGTTGACTGTGTCATCAATTCCAGAAAATAATATTTTTCTACGATTTACTCTAGTTTGCAATTAAATTAATTATGATTTCATAATGCCAGTTTTTCTAACTAGCCGCAATCTCATAACAATGTCCGTGTTCATTCGTTGCGGATAATTCCACTCGCTCCGGGTTGTCTGCCAACTGGAGTTTTACAAGGGTGAACAGGCTCGCTGCGAAAATGCATGAACAGCTAACACTGAGCGTCCCTGCTATTGTTCTCTACTTTGATTATTAAACAAAATATAAACACATTTGATTGAAAATCGGCTCTGCTTGCTTCGAGATATGGTCGTGTAGATGTCAAATACAAAGAATTAGACAAAAATATTCAAACTTGCGGCCTTAAAATTTAGAACCGAAAACACATTCTGATAAAGGCCATAGGCACAAAGATTAGTCTCATACAGGGAAACTCCTATTGAATGGAGTTATCTCAATCTTAAATTATAAATGGACTCTATTTTCTGAAAAGGAGGTTAAGTAATAAAATCTCGATGTTGAGAAAAAGAAAAAAAGTGAATTGACTTAAATTTAAATTAATAATCACATATATTGTTTTAATTAGGGCTTATACAATAAACTCTTATATATGGCGTTTACTAAATTTTTAGTTTGATCTGCAATGATATTGAGAAAAGCATTTCTTATAGAGGAAAAAAGATCTAACCACTTTTTCTGTGAAGATCCTTTTTTCGCAATGCATATTCTATAGGACTGTTCGAAAAATTAAGCATTATTTCCCATAGTCTTTTTTACTGAACAATTTCCATATATCTCTTTTTATTAAAGACACGTGATTTAAAAAATTTTATAGAAAACTTAAATTATAACAACTAATTTTGTAACCTTCTTTTACCTTCTTTTCCGCGTTACGTTTATCGAATTTGTGTTTGTTTCTTATGATAGTCAGGTCAGTTTTTGATAATAAGATGCACGTCATGATTTAGCTGACATCTGAAGTGTACTGTGACAAATTTTATCAAACTTTTAAAAATTTCAGCTTTTTGCTTAGGTTTGTTCCATTTCTATCATAAGTTATATTTTAACCTATAATATCAGCACATTCGAAAAATTACTTAAGATCCTTTTCGAAAATCAACATACTTTATAATTAGTTTTAAGATTAATTCAGATTATTAATATACTTTTTATTGCATAATACATTAGATGACATATTTTGCTCTTTCTGCTTATTTAGTTTCATGTTGAGCAAAACATTACTCAGGCACCTCTTTGACAAACGGCTTCAATTGCTAAATTTTAAACGTATAATTTTGACATTGCCTAATTGTGGGGTTAAAAATATTGGAAATTTTCTAGTACATAAAGCTATTCAATCAAAAGTTATTCAATTTTGAAGGTTAAAATTTGGAGATTATAATTGTTTAGCTATTAACGAATTTGAATTAGGAATATAATTGTGCTAAAAAGTTGTCTATTGAGAAGATAAATTGCAACCAAAAAAATTGAAATCTGTGAATATTTGACACGCACGCTTAAAGGTACCTATTTTTTATGGGCTAAAAATTTACTGCAAATTTTATATAGTTTTAGTTTTTGGTAGTGAAAAAATATGATTAGAAAGTTAAAAAAGAAATTCATACAAGTCAGAATTCTTATTGTATGTGAAAACACCGTTTTTAAATTATGCTGATAGCACATTTCTTTTAATTGACTTGTGTTGTGCTTGAACTTAATTACTTCTAAATGTGATGCGATCCGAGAAAAGGGACCTACTAGGCAAACGTAAAATTTTACAGGACGAGCGAATGAAGAAATCTCCGACGCTGTGCACGTGTTCAAATACTCTTTTTCAATCATTTATATCTTGTGAAATAATGCAGATACAAAATTTCTGTTTTCACTCATAGATAGATCAGTTCATGAAATTATACAATCCATCATAATCCGAAAATCGATGCTTTGCCTAGTAGGTCCCTTTTCTCAGATCACATCACATATTATGAAAAAAAGGTTATTTGCAATTAATATTTTTTAATATTATTATATTATTGTTGAAACTTGGATGTTATTGAGCAAAGGTCAAATTTAAATAAATTAAAAACAAGTTTTGTGATAATTTGCTTCCAAATGACCATTTTTGTACTTTTATGTTTCGAGTTCCAGAAATTTTGGTTTTAGGCGCTATGTCCCGTTCCATGCAAGTTTAAATACTTATATTTATAAGTGGTTAATGGAACAAAATTCCTCTAGTGTACACTGGAAAAAAGCAGCTGAAACTTTAACCGTGAAATTACAATCGACTGTAAAAACACCACGTCTTAAGTGGTAAAATTAGATTGCGGTCGGGTAAAATTGTACTCTCGAACGATGTGGATTTACGGTCGGACATAACAATGCATGATTACACGTTGTAAAGTTACGAACAGTTGTAAAATCTCCATTCTGAGACGTGTTGATTTTATACTTGATTACAATTTCACTGTTAACCCTTTGCGGCATACATTTTTATATCCTTAGGGGGTTTTCGGGGTCACTGATCACGAATCTGAAGTCAGATTTCCAAAATTCCAAATGAAGGATCCAAAATGGCGGACACATTTTTAATAAGTTGTTGGATTTTCGTAACACTTGTTAATCGGGGGGTTTTGAGGTCGCTGATTATGAACCTGAAGTCAGAATTTCTAAAATTAAAAATGGAGGATCCAATATGGCGGACAAGTTTTCAAAAAATTAATGGATTTTTATGAAACTTGACATCTCGGGGTTTTAGGGCCTGTGATAACGAATCTGAAGTCAGACACATTTTGAAAAAGTTGTTGGATTTTCATAAAACTTTTCACTCAGGGGTTTACCCCCCGAGTAAGAAGTTTTATGAAAATTCAACAACTTTTTAAAAATGTGTCCACCATGTTAAATCCGTCATTTTGAATTTTTAAAATCTGACTTCAGATTCGTTATCACAGACCCCAAAAATCCCCAGATGCCAAATTTCATGAAA
>JAAAKG020140570.1:0-12076 GCA_010014905.2 Druon quercuslanigerum
CGCTTCGCTCGGGTAGCAAACTTCACACTCGTCAGAAATCACCGCCATTCGTCACTCGATATGTAATGTACTATTTCTCAACTATTATCCACATGCTTTCATTATAAAATATTTGCATAACATCATATTAAAAGCAAAAATAATAGTTAGAACAAAAATAATTTTGAAGATTATGATAGATTTAACACGGCAAATGCGCCTCATTTGGGAAAAACCTTCAAGATTTTTAAATCACACAAGGCAATTATTTTAATTGGTATGATGTAAAAACGCTATTAATTTAAAAAAAGATCTCTCGAGATAAAACAAAGTTTAAGACGGGGTTATCAATTGGATGAATATAAATTCTCCGTTTTCGTTATTAAAGTCATTCACAATATGAAAATCAACTTTCACCAAAGAATAGAAAATTAGACTAACTAATTTTTCATATTAATTTCTATGTGTTATTTTCAGGTAATATGTGAATTTTGTTCATATGACTTTCTATTTTTTATTTGTGAGCTTTTTAGTGTTCAGGTTTCGGTACATAAAATGATTCAGAACAAAGTAGATTTAATTTATACCTCAAAATGTAAAATAAAATAAACATAATTTTATTTATTACTTGATATTGATAAATTTTATTCTCAGTATATAGTTTTGAATTCAATATATCGTAATGACACGCGTATTTAATATGCAACATACACATTAAACGTAAAATAAGCGTTAAATAAAGAAGATCATGAAATGATGTTATAAAATGTAAAGTGAAGTAGGTACTTTTAAAAAGTTTGTGAAATTACAAATATTATTTATCTTATAACAAGAATGAATTAATATAGAAAGCGAAGAAGGAACATATTTTTAGGAATTTCGTGTTGAT
This sequence comes from Druon quercuslanigerum, assembly GCA_010014905.2. Taxonomy (NCBI): domain Eukaryota; kingdom Metazoa; phylum Arthropoda; class Insecta; order Hymenoptera; family Cynipidae; genus Druon; species Druon quercuslanigerum. The sequence goes on from JAAAKG020140570.1 coordinate 869, forward strand.
CACCTAAATTCAGAAAGAGTTTAGGGGAAGTTAGTAGAGGTTGTTTCGGATTGATGGGAAATTCGAATTTCTGCTTTTGCCGACTGTATCAGTTGTAACTCTAAAGGTAAGACAGATTTTAATTATTTAATAATTTAATTTTTCTTAACATAAAAAATGCCAAAAAGCACACATTCTTAGAAAACTATCGAAACGAAATAATAACTTCTTACAGTTTAAAATCACCACGACTTATAAAGTAAATCAAAATTAATTATATAATCGGCTTAAATATATTTTACTTTCTGCTTATAATAATCTACTTTCATTGCTAAAAGAAGCATTTTACAGATAAACAGATAGATACTGAGAATGAATACAGTGATACAGTGGTACAGTGGTAAAACTTATTTACTGCATTTTTAGTTTAATGTAAAAGAAAAATGTAAAGAAAAGTAACGAATTTTTCGAAACGATTCTTTTCGTTTTTTATATCAACAAAGATATTATAAGCAGATGCAATTTTTACATTTTTGACAATTTTTCTGCTTAATTTAGTTTAAAGTCAAACTATTTGGAATTTGAATAGATAAACGATTGAAAAATATCCCTGATGTAATATTGACAGTTTTTATACGCATATATTGCTACATTTAATTTCTATAACTGATTTCTCTAAGTATCTTGATTATAAATATCATGTAAATTTGAATACTTTAGTTTCATTTCATTTATATAAAAAAATGTTTTCTTCATCAAGCTAATTAAAATATTAAAAGCTAGACTATCTAATACTTATAGATGTTATTGTAATGTGAGAAAAAGAAATAGGCCTTGAAAAGAACATTTATTTTTTTTTTGAATTCAATTAAATTGGCGGTTAAAAATCGCAAACTGGAGAGGGAGTATCTTTAGCCAATTATGATAAAACTTTAGCTCATATTAAGTAACCTTGCTATTTTTCTTGATTACGGTTTTACATTTGTTACAAGGCTAATCTTCAAGTCCTAAATTTACAAAATAAAATTCGGCATTTAAAAAAATTTTCGATTTAATATTTATTATTTTAAAGCGTTTAAGAAATAATAATAATTGTAGATTTTTTACATCATCATTTCTCAGATGGGAAAGTTTTATATTCCTGAGTTTAGGAAAAATCGAAGGTAGTTGATTAAACTAATTATTAGATAATGAAATGAAATCCTTTTGTAATGTGAATAAGTGAAGATATCATAAAACTCTTTAAAAATACTTGGCTTACCTCCTGTTTGTAAAAGATAAAATAACAATATGATGTTGGACAAGTCGCCCAAAGCGGCACGTAATAAATTCGCACCAGGCGGGCAAACTTTTTTGTAACTAAGACGATGAATATTTTAGCAGGCGCCCTTCCGTCGGGAGAGAGCAACGCAAAAAGTCTTGCATAATTGGCGGTTAAATTCAAATTTTGAATATTACGAAAACTTTGGTAGCGAGGGAGGATTATAATCTCGTCCCTCGCTCTTTCTTCGCAGTTTAAGCAATGATCTGAAATCCTTTTCAACTCAAATTATTCTTTCGCATTCATACGTATTTATCTCTGATTATATAGGTTAATTATTCTTTTTCGTGAATCCAAATTCAAATACTCCCATCAGCCTACCAACAATATTTTCTAAAATGTCGTTCACCTTATATATTTTCCCCTCCTCGCCTAGTGTGTTTATAGATTACAAAGTGGAGCATAAAGTGCGTAGGGAGAGAATTGAAGAGGAAAACTAGACACTCGAGAGAACATAAGCAATAAGTTACTTATAATTTTTCTCGTCAAAGCTGGTGAAAGTCTACTTTACTGTGTTTCAAACATAAATACTATTCAAGAAGATCATTTTTAAAAATTAATTAACGCCATCATACACGCTAACCCATTTTAATATATAATCCCAAATATCTTCTAAAATATTTTATCTACGAAGAAGTGGTTTAGACAAAGTTTGACCAGGACCGAGGGGGACATTTTACTGTACCATAAACTTTGACCTTGAAGTCAATTTTCAAGGTCAAATAGAGGTTAGGCCCTTTTCTTATATGAGAACCCCTATTTTTGACGGGCTAATCTAAGGCGTGTTATTTTTATTCCTTTTAAAAGCATAAAATTGCAAAAATAAAATGTTTATATAAGACGTCGCTAAATATAACGTGAAGAAAATCTTCGTCGTAAATGGCATTTAGTATGAACAGATTTTCGGTATTAATATCTCAATTTTCTCCTTTTGGATGGAAGAGGAGGTGATTCGGCGTTTAGCGAAGGAGTGGTAGGTCACACACTCGCCATATTGGCACACACGCCATCTGCGTTTTACGGCCATATTCAGCAATTTTGCATATTGAGGGCCTGTCCTTTCTCTCTTTGCACCCCTTTTTGTCTGAAATTTGCTTTCTCATCCACCTACTTTCGCGATCCTCAGATGGCAATCTCAGATGCACTGCTATCTTGAAATCTCAATCCTGTCGAATCAACCTATCCAGTTATCGTTTCGATATCGATGATAGCTTCACACTTTTCTCTAATATTTTCTTTATCTAAATTGCCAGAAGCATTCCACTTATCTATTCTATACAAAACGTGCAATATGATCATGTTTATTTTTACCAATTCATTTTGACACGTAGATCATAATACTAATTATAATCAGAAAAGAAAATATTATAATGCCTTATAAAACTCATGATACTTATTGTTATTTGAAGCTAAAATACCTTTTTATTTAAATCTTGAATAGGAGAAAAATATTTTATTCATTGCAACATTCGAAACTTCAAATACCTGCTAGCGTTAATTTTATATTATCTTAGAATTCTTTACTTCATTTTTGTTATTTTATACGATCAGATATTATTATGGAATATTCCCTAACTAGAAATGTGGAAAAAGAATAAAAGCATAGTGCGAAATAGACAAAAAATGATCTTATTATTTAAATAAGTTTTTTTATTAATAGCAGGAACCACTATTTAATACTATATGTCTATTAGAGTTGTAAAAAAATTGTATAATATTTTTTATTTGATTTAAAATATCAAAATATTTTTAGCGCAAAGAAAATTATCCCTGTTAATTAGTATTCGAATTTTGGTTAATCTAGATAGACATTTTTTCATATTATACTAAATAATAAAAAAATTCTTAACTATGTTTTTTAGTTTTAATATGTGAATATAAAATATTTTGGAGATTTACATCTATAACTTTTATTGCCATTTCAATATCATAGAGAAAATAAGTAAGAAGTTTAAGAGAATATTTTGCTTCCATTAGAACATGAATAATCAGTAAAAGATCCCATTACTGCATTAAAAAGGAATAAATCCATTTTCATTTTATTAATAATTTTAAGAGAGTAATTCATAAAACAAATTTTCACCTTTCATTTATTTAATAGCCCGGCTATTTATATCATGCCCTTTTGGGTTAGAAAACCAAGCCAGTTGTTGCAAATGAATATTCCTTTCGTATTCAAAATTTTTCATATGTATGACTGAACTGTTCGTATCTACTTAGAAGTAGGTACAGTCGTCATTAAGAGTCCTATTAAATTTCGATATTTATAGTTAAAATCGTATGCTTTTCATTTTAAAGTTTATTTGATTAAACTAAATTTGGCACATCTGAGGCTAGATAAATAATAATTTAAAGCGTACAATTTGGATCACGCTATTTTTTAATTAAAGTTTGAAATATTAAATAAAAATTGAAAAAGAGGGAAAAAATAATTTGCTTATGTATATTGTAAGAGTTCTTTTAATTGCGTCCACATAAGTTTACCTTAATTTCTTTTAAAAAATCTTTTTATTTAAATTTTTTTGAAGGGAATGTACTTATTTAATAATAGAAATTTTAAAAATCCATTACATTTTTTTGGATTATTTTTTTTCCTATTTAGAAAATGTAATATTTTATTTAAATAGATTGGTTTAGAATCACCCACAAACAAATTTATCATGATTTTGTACTTATTATTGTTAAGATTTCAAGTATTGTTTTAAACTAAATATTTTTTGTTGGAAATAACCGATTTTCGGTTAACAATGTTGACATATAAAATTGTTCTAAATTTGTAAATCTTTTTAAAAATCTATTCTGATTTCCAGTGGAAAACGCCAGCATAACCAAAAGTTGTCAAATCTTTTTTAGTTTCTTGGAAATCCAATTACTTTTTACCACAAGTACCAATTTCCTTTGTAAAAGACCCACGAAAAATTAAAACTTTGAATTGTCTGACACTGAATGATAATGTGAAAAATAATGATAACAATCTGAAAAAGACATATATTTACTTTATATTAGAAAAATAAATTTTCGACGTAAAACGATTACGCAAAATTACCAAAATTGTTTCAAATTGTCAATCTTCTTTAAAGTTTAATTATTATTGTTTAGAAAAACCGACGGTCAGTGAAAAACGTTAATATAACATTAATTTGTTCAAAAATTGAAAATCTGCTTTAAAATCTATATTGATGTTTCCTTGCATTATTCTACACAAGTTTTAAATGTGGTTTGAAATAAAATTATTTTTCACCTAAAATATAAGCATAACCTGAAAAAGTATCTTTATTGCACATAATAACTACTGATGAAAGCACTTGCATAATAAAAAATGTTTAAAAACTATAAATCTTCTTTGAAATTTATTGATTTTTATAATAAATTTAAGTTTTTGATGGAGAACTCCAACACAATCTGAAATTGTTTAAACTTGTTTCGATTATTTTATATGAATACCATTGGATTCAAATATAATAGTTTGGGTTTAAAAATGTCAATTTCAATACTAATAATTACAATTATTGGCAATCCAATAATTTTCGAATAAAACCACTAACAAACAACAAACAACAAACAAAAAACAGAAAATTCTTTAGAATTAAAAATCTTTTTCAAAACCTAATGATTTTATTATGCGTGAATTTAGAAATTATAATTATAAAATGATTGCATTGGAAAAGCATTCGAAAGTCATAATTTTTACTTTTTACTTAATCTGTATAATATGTCCAAGTTTTAGAAAATCTGTTAGCTTTTTAATTTAAGTTTATTTAGGAAAATAATTCATTTCCACGGAGTTCATAAATTTGAAATAAATTTAAAAATTCTTGCTGGTGGATATGTATAAAATTTTATCCGCTGACAGAGTATAATCTGTTTAAGAATTAAATTTCTGTTACTATTCTTTTGCTGTTTACTTCGAAGCATGAAACCCTTAACTGAAAAACTGCCAAATAATATATCTCCTAATTTTCGTCGAAAATACGTTTTACGTTTTTCGTTGAGTAGTGTCGATAAGTGATAAATAAATTATTTACAAGGTTGGCCAGGTTAGACTGAATTTTTCAAACTTTTCATCTTATTCTATTTTATTTATAATATATGCAATTATGAAGATGGGTTTGCCGACAACAATGGTTTAGAGATATTAATAGAAAATGACGCCGTGTGCTTTTCATAATTGGATTTACGAAAAAATGATTCTCAAAATCAATCAATAGGTTATGATTTCCCGATGAATCTATTTGTGAGACGCATTTTTATCTTATTTTATTTTGTTTAAAACCCATGAGAAAGACACTATAACAACCAAGAAACGCACCAAGAGCGTTAAAGTGTACGATCTATCTAAAAGAAAAAAAACCCATGGAATGACACCTGCAAAGGGCGACAAATACTGGTTTCCTGACATCAATAATTTCAAGATAGTTTTAAGATATTAATCTAAAATAGCGCTTTGGGCTTCTAAATAAAGGAATGAAATAAATTCTCGGGTATTCTCGATAAAAATAGTTTCGAGATATTAAACGAAAGTGGCCCCATGGGCTTTTTAATAATTGGATCAGTTAAGAGATATGAAAATCGAAAAATGATCGCTGAGATGAATTCCAATTAAATAAATAATTATATGTTGAACATAAATGAAATTCATAATAGCATAAAGGTATTTCAAACACAAGGATAAGATCATTGATTAGCGGTTGGCAGAAAGAGAGTAGGATGATTTTGTTCAACGAAGGGCTACTGAGATAGAGAGTATACTAGATGAAAGGTTAAGGAGAAGGTCAATTGAGCAATAAGCGGAGCGTTGAGTTCAGATTTCACTTTCTCACTGATTTCAACTACTTCAACTTCATTCAAGTACCGGTACTCCAGGACTGCAAAAGAGATAATCAAGGACTTCTAATAATAAACGCGCAGTATTTTTAATCCATTTTTATTTACTACGGCATCCATTCATCTGTAATAATTCACTCATTTGGTAATAATTTGGAAATTACATTAGAAATTTGGTTCTGCTTTAAAATTAATTTCATCCGTAATAAGTTAGACAGTGACCTTACAGAGAAGACTTTAGTCTATCTAGTTTTACAATTTCACTTTCGATAAACTTCTTTAATATAAATTCAGAGACTATATTTCTGCATTCAAGAATTGATCATTTATTGATGAAACCCATTTTTCATTTTATCCACTTAAATATTCTGTTTTCATTTCTCTACACGAATATAAATCTTAACCACATGTATCGTAAAATCATGGAACGTCATAAATCTGCACTTTGGGAATAATTACAAAAAAATTGTAGTCGCTTGCGAATGCGAGTTCCGTAATTTATATGAGTCACCAAATACTATAAATTATTCCTAATTGTAATATAAATATAGGGGTTTGAGAGTGTCCTATTGACATATTGGTCTTTGTATAATTTGCAGAAATTCTAATCGACAAAACTCGATCAGAAATAAGTATACCATGCAAAATAAGGCGTCGTCACACTTGCACAAAGGAAATTAAGCTATTTACTTTTTCGAACTAATTTACTTACACAAACATTTGAGTTGAATGTGATAAAGCACCTGACTATGTAAATCTTCTCAGATTATTTGGTCTATAAACTTTCACCTATGTTGAAAATAGGATTGAATATAAATAAGTATGTTATGAATACAAGTTAAGAGTTAGACTTATTTTGATTAGAATTTTCTTAATTTCACCATTTTCTCCACGAAATATACATAACAGAAAACAAAAAGCGTTACTATTAAGGCATAAATAACTTCAATTTTCGATGTACAACTTCGAATTTGTATAATTAAAAATACGGCATACAAAAACTTTTAAACATATTGAAATAACAGCTCTTAACAACTTAAGAAGTTCTTCATCTTCGTAAGTTAACGATTTTGAGAATCCGTAAATATACAATTAGCATTCTCAAAACCAACGGTTGGGGCGGTAACAGGTTTTGTGACTATTTGTCTCGTAGGGGAGGGGGGCAACACAGCCTGTGACATTAAACATTAAAAATATAAATTTGATTGAGAAATGTTTGGAATGTTGGAAAACCTGAAAATTATTTATTTAATTTTACAAGTAAAGATTCTAAATGCAGACTTTACGCTCTTTTCCACATTCCCCGCTTCACACTTTTGTAAAGAATTAAATGTTTTCCCCTGTTTTTAAGAAGCTTTTACTTTTTCTCGATTTTATGCCTAAATTGTTGAAAATAAATTCTTTTCAATTAAAAAATCTAATACTATATTTATGGTTTAGAACTCACGTCTTTTAGTTAAAAATTCTACTGTTTGGTTAAATATTGATCTATTTTGTTGGCAAATCAACAACTTCATTTAAAAAAAGTCATTTTTGGTTGAAAATTAAACTATTTTATTCAGAATTCGTCTCTTCTGGGATTAATTGGACATTTTGTAATTAAAATCATAATTTTTTTCATTGAAATATCAAATATTACATTTTTTGTTAAGAATTCATCTTTTTTGGTTCATAATTCAACTGCTTGGTTGAAAGATCAGTTAACTTATTCAAAATTAATTTTTTGAAGGAAGAGTCATGATTTTATTTAGGAAGTTTAACTCTTTAGTTCAAGATGTATACCTATGTTGTCCAAAATTTGTCTTTTTGGTTGAATTCAATCGCTTTTGATTTAAAATCTAAATCTGTGTTGGTTGAAATAGTCGAAAATAAATGTACTTTTAGTTGAAAACTGTATTATGTGTTTGATGAGTTAATTATTTTATTAAATATTCAACAACTCTTTTAAATTTTTTTTGCAAAAGATTCGACCTTTTTGTTGAAAATTCGTCTTTATAGCTTAAGGATTCAACTATTTGAGTACAAAATTCAATCATGTGGTTGAAAACTAAACTTTTTGTTGAAATTTCATATTTTTTGATTGAAAATTTACCTGAAAATTCGTCTTTTTGGCATGAAAATTACACTTGAGATTGTATATTTATTGGGTCGAAATTCAACTATTGGATTAAAAGTATAAGTACTTTTTTAAAAATTCGCTTATTTGTTTGACCATTGAACTATGTTGTTGAAAATTCCTTTTTCTTTTTGGTTAAAAAGTAATTTTTTTTCCTATTCAAAATTTAAAGATTTTCATATTGGTAAAAACTTGGTTATTTTTATTTGGCAGTTAAAAAATTTGGTTAAAAATTGATGTATTTTGCTGCTGATTTGTCTTTTTATTGTAGTAAGTTATTCTTTCTGATTTCCAATTTTACTGGTTCATTAAAAGTTGAACTTCTTTGTTAATAATTATTGTCGTAGTTAAAGATCTATATTTCTGGTGAAATTTTTAAGTATTTTGTTATTGAATTTTTTTGTTTTTCGAACATTTGTTACTAAGAATAATTTAAAATTTAACTGTTTGAATGGAAATTGAATTTTTAGTTGAATATTTATATTGTCGGTTTAAAAATGTAATTCTCTCTTATAGAGTTCGCATTTGTTTGAAAAATCAACTGTTGTGTCAAAAATTCATCTTATTTGATAGAAAAATGCTAGGTTGAAAATTCAAGTGTCTTCCAAAAAATTGAACTCCTTGACTTTAAGATTCAAGTATTTGATTAAAAAAGGTACTGTTTCTTTTTTTAAGCTAATTATAATTTATTTGATCATCCAAAGCATCTAGAGTGCCAGTAGAATCGCGGTAAATCACACTTATGGCCACGTCTCACGACCGTAATATGGGTGGTCTCATTGTACAATGAAATCACAACGACAGGCTGGCGAAACCTTGGTGTGTCTTGAGGACGCAAAGCGACCCAAGAATGACAGCTTTCTGCATCCATCTCACAAGTGCCTTGGAATATTTTTTGTGCGCGGGTATGGCTTTAAGGTTACGAACCAGTGATAGTTTCGCAACTTCGAGAGCGCAAATCACAAGTACAATTACTTTAACCGAATGCAACATATTTTCAATTAATTAAAAAAAATACAAGGACAAGTCCATTTTTGAAAAATCTCTCTGTGAGGGATTGTAATTAATCCTTTAGATTCTATGATTAAAATATGACATCAACCAATTTATAATTTTAGGAGAAAAAAATTGTCATATGTGATAGACGAACTAAAAATCAAGCCCAAGGGATTTTTTAGAGTTATAAAAAGGAATGTAAGATTCTGTCCGCAATTTTGAATATTTTGGCCTGATTTCTTGCATACGTATTTCATACAAAGTACCTTCACTGGGTGAAAATTTACATAGATTCACAAGCACCAATTTGTATTTTTGGCGAACAAAACAACAAATTTTAAATACGCCTCAGTTCTTGAAAAAAAAATATTTCTTTCAAATAGGAAAAATACTTACAGACCAATTTCCTGTGTTCTTTATTGTAATTGATTAAAGTTCGATCAATTAATTAATAACTAATTAAATAATACTTAATAATTATTAAAAAATCGATTAATCATTATTAATTAATTCATAATTAATTCTTTAATTCATTAAAATTTAAAATACCTTTCGACTTACAGCAGGCTCTTTTTCCTATGTAGCTTGCTTATTTATTTATTGCTCAGTTATGTTATTCAACTGAGAGCACATAATCTAATAAATAAGTAATGATTTATATTGGCTATGATAAATTGTACTTCCTACCAATTTTTATCACTTTGAAGTAAATAAGTATTTTAAAGACGTATGTTGGACGCAGATCATACAAATTTTGACCATCTACACTGCTTACTAGTTCGGGTAAAACGTTCTACACGAATCCAAAACATATGATTGCAGTTTTTGGGGCATTCGAGAAGTGCGCAATTCCTGGAATTTTCCACTCCTACAGCCCCGAAGTTGAAAAGTTGTTGGACTTGTACTAAATATGAACATCTTCATCATATTTGAATGTTCATTATTTGAAATTCAAGTGCACAAAATAAAAATGATAATTTTTATTAAGCGAAGTCGCTTACTAACTGCTTTAGTATCATTTTCTCACAATATTAACTAGAAAACTAATAAATTAATTTAGTAAGGCTTATTATTCCAAGTTAATAAGACTTTTTAGTAAGTACATTTTAATTGAATAGACTCATTATTTTAATTGAGGGAGTAGAAGTCAAGTTTTCGGCAAAGGGACACTTTTGTATATAGCTCAATGTTTCCATTATTACTGCAAATACTAATCCATTTTCACGAATCCTTTTTCAATTTCTTCAAATTATGTCAGTAAATTTATTCTGCTAATTAAAGTTGAATCAAGCCATACCGTCCTGATTACGTTTTTTATAACTGGTCTGCATCTCATATAAATGAAAGGGTCATTATTTACGAGCAATTCAATACGCTCCAGGGAGTCTGCCTCGTAAGTTTTACGAGCGGCGATGCGATGGAGACTGCTTCAGAATCCACACACGGCTACACTGAGTGTCACTGCAATTTTGCTCCATTGTTCTTTCCAATTTGATTAATAGACCAAATATACACATTTTCTTTAAAAATCGTCTTTCTCCCAAGCCGAAAGAGTAATATTTAGATGTCGTATGCAAAAAATCAGACAAAAATATTACAAATTGCGGACAGAATCTTACATTCCTTTTTATAACTCTAAGAAATCCCCTTAAGGCGCTTCCTCAGGCTCAAAAATTAGCCCATGTATTACTTTAAAAAGCTTTTCTCTTACAATTATGAGTTGTTGGATTTCGTATTTTAAACACAGAATATAAATGTTAAAATACAGAATCAAACAGAGAGCTTTTTCGAAGAATGATCTATTTTTTGTTTTATTGCAATTCATTGAAATTCATGCATTTTATATGCCTAGGAAGAAGCAAACCGTCAACATGAGGCAACCTATGGCGAACGGAATAGGGGTAACCAGTACAGTGATTGGCAGTTTACAGAAGGCAGTATTCATCTTTCTCGTTAAAAAAATCTAATATTA
>JAAAKG020140571.1:0-12076 GCA_010014905.2 Druon quercuslanigerum
TATTATCATTATATAATATACAAGATGTAATTAGTAGATTTTCGAAGCTTTTGAAAATAAAAAAGCTTTTTAAAAAATTAAAGAGGTTTCAAGATAATAAATTATTTTTTTAATTCTTGGGAAAATGTGACCTGATTTCTCTTTTACAAAAAAAAATTAACATAAAATTGAAAAAGATCTTAAAAGACATATTCTAAAATTTCGAAAAAGAATGTAAAAGATTTTCAAGCAATATTTTTTAATAAAAAAGATTGCAAAGATTTATAACAAATTCGAGTACGTATAAGAAATTTCGCTATTTTCAAAAGATGACAAATTAATTTAATATTCAAAAATGATCATAAAAATGCTCAAAATTTACATTTTTTAATTTTTGGGAGTAAAAATTTTGAAGTTTCTTAAGAAGTTTGAAACCAGTCAGGATAATAAAAAAAATTATCTTAGAATTCATAGGATGTAAACTAATTTTTCATCCTGCAAAACAAATTTGAAGACAATATATAAAAATTTTTTAAAATGTTGCAAAAGATTTCTAAATTCGTCAGAACAGATTCTGGAAAATGCTAGGGCAATTTTTGTAATTTTTCAGAATTTAAAGAACATTTTTGGAAAACTTATAATGATTTTAAAAGATATTTAAAAGGATTAAAAGTTTCGGAAATAGTTTAAAAAAATCATTTAAAATTTGAAAATATTTTAATATTTCAAAAAATATATTTTTGAAGATTTCAAAAAAAATTGCAAAGCTTTGTAAGAAGTTTAAAATGCTTCATGAAAAAAAAGTTCTTAACATTGCTGGGAAAATTTAAACAGATTTTTTACTTTTAATGAAATTTTAAGTGAAAATTGACAAAGATTTCAAAATATTTTAAATTATTTTCTGAATTTTCGACAATAAATGACAAAGATCGTTAAGCAAATTTTTCAATAAGCAAGACTAAAAAATGTTCTTAAAAATTTGAAAGAATTTAAAAGGCTTCACGATATTAAAAAAAGTTCTCATAATTCGTAAAATAATTTAAACTTTTTTTGTACCTTCAAGAATTAATTTTAAGATAATGTTTTTAAAAATGTTTAACATTTGAAAGGATTTCCGAAATTGTAAAAAGAGGTATCTTAATGATTGAAAGGCAAGTATTTTAATTATTCAGAATTTTAAGAAATTTTTTTGAAGAATTCGAATAATTTTAAAAGATATTAAGAAGGTGTGAAAATTTTAAAACAGTCAAAAATGATTTTAAATTTGAAAAAATTCTAAAAATGCGTTCAAAATTTAAATTTTTAAAGATTTCGTAAAAAATTTCAAAAAATATCAAAATATTATAATTTTCAAATTTTTCTACGAATTTTAAAAATATCTGAAAGATTTAAGCTCAGTTTTTTTTTTAATTTTAAAAGATTTTTTAAAATTTTAGGAATGTTTCGAGTTAGTTTAAGTGATAATTATTTTTCAAATGTCTGAAAGTACTAAATATTTTTCAAACTGATTCTAATTTTTCCTAGAATTTTTTTAAATATTGAGAAATAATATATTAAACTTTTTCGACACGTCTGGAAGCTTCAAAAACAATTTTGAATTATCTCAAGAATTTTAGAAAAATTGTATATTTATGTATTTCAACTTAAAATAAAAACAAATAAACTTTGAAACGAAATGTTTATTCAAAATTTTTATTTTTAATTTTAAATTATTTATCCCCTAAAAATAATAATTTGGATAATTAAGATTATTGTCTAAAAATCTTTCAACTAGCAGGATTGAAAAATTTAATAAGAAAATTTGTTAGCTTTAATGACAATAAAATAATTCTCTCACGATGCATGGAATAATTTAAACTAATTTTGCATTTTGAAACATTAATTTTAAAATAAAATTTTAAAAGAAATTTATCATTTCAAAAGATTTCGAAAATTTTTAAAAAAGAATCTGCAAGATTACAAGCTAAGTTTTTTTTAATTTTTAAGAATTTCAAGAAAAATTTGAAAGTTTGGAAAATAGTTAACAAATAGTTTTAATTTTAAAAGTCTCCAAACAATTTTACACAAAATGTAAATTTTCGAAGATTTCGAATAAAATTTCGATGATTTTTAAGAAGATATTTAAGGTTTGAAGAAACAAAAAACTTCCTTTCAGATTCCTGGGAAAATTTCAATGACTTTTTATTTTGAAACAAATAATGTTTGAAGAAAATTTTAAAAGATAGGTTAAAAGTACTAAATATTTTGCCAACTGACTCGAATTTTTCTTTAAATTTTTCAAAATTTTCAATCAGCATAATAAATTATTTATCCTCAAAAAACAATACATTGGATGAATGCTTTTTCTTTCATGACTGAAAATTCATCTTTTCTGTTCATAGATTTAACTACTTTGTTCAAATTCATATTTTTTTACGAAAAAACAGAATTTTAGTTCAAAATTCATTTTTTTAGTTGAAAATGTCACTATTTCATTAAAAAATCGTTTTTTTGTTGTGGCTTTTTTGTGTAGAAAATTAAACTATTTCGTTCAAAATTCATATTTTCGTGTTCAAAAATTGAACCGTTTTGCAGAAAATTCGTCTTTTTTTAAAAACTTGAATTTTCAACAAAGCAGGGAAATTTTTAACCAAAATGTGAATTTTCAAACAAGAAGTTTAATTTTTTCCCAAAAAGCCGGGGTTTCAATAAAAAAACATAAATTTTCAACGAAACAGTTAAATTTTCAACCATAAAAAAAATTTGCAATCAAATAGTTTAACTTCGAATTAAAAACATAAATTTTCAACCAAAAATGGAATAAAAAAAAAGTAAAAGTGCCAGTGAAATTTTTTTATTTTTAACTAAACTGATAAATTTTCAACTTAAGTTCTGATATTTTAAATAAAATGCTGAATCTTGAACTGATCTATTAGAATTTTTAACTGAAAAGATAAATTTTTAAATATGACGCATTTTTATCGAAAGGCATGGAATTTAAACTAGAAAAAATAAATTTAAATTTTCAACTAAAAATTGAAGAGTTAAAATTCTAATTAAAAAAATTATTGTTTGATAAAAGAGGCGAATTTTTATAAAAAAATATGAATTTTCAATTAAAAAAATCAATTTTTAACAATAAAAAAAGTCGTTTTGAATGCCGTAGTAACATTTTCAAACAGTGATGAATTTTCAACTGAAATTATGAATAAATTTTTTTTTACAAAAAAGAATAAGTAATAAATTAAATTCTTTTAAACGTAAATTTCAAAAATACTTTATTATTAAGTTTACCATTTTCTATTCATTTTTTTTATGGGAATTATTTTTTTAATTTTTGACGTAGAGATTTCTGTAATTTTTCCATTTATTACATTTTTTAGCTGCAAAATTAAAATTTTAAACCAAAAGTTAAAAATAATAATTTTCAACAACAAAAATGTTAACACAACAATTACATTTTAACTCAACAATAAAATTTTCAGTAAAGAAAAAAATTTGCAACAAAAAAAAAAGTCGTTTTAAAAGCAATAGTTACATTTTCAAGCAGTAATGAATTTTCAACTGAAATTATGAATAAATTTTTTTTACAAAAAAGAATAAGTAATAAATTAAATTCTTTTAAATGCGAATTTCAAAAATACTTTATTATTAATTTTACCATTTTCTATTCATTTTTTTATTTGGAATTATTCTTTAAATGTTTGACGTAGAGATTTCTGTAATTTCGCCAATTATTACATTTTTTAACTTTAATAGTTAAATTTTATACCAAAGGTTAAAAAATAAAATAATTTGCGACAGTAAAAATGTTAACACAACAGTTGCAGTTTAACTCAACAATAAAATTTTTAGTGAAGAAAATTAATTTTCAACAAAAAAAAAAACGAAGTTTCAAAATAAAAATTTAATTACTCACCAAGGAGCTGAATTTTGAATTAAAATGAACCGTCAACCAAAAAAATAAGTTTCAATAAAAGTGTTTAACTTTAAACGATTTAATTATTTTTTTATTCCAAAAAAATGTGTTCTAAACAAAAAATGTAGTATTTGATATTTCAACTAAAGAAGCTTTTAATTTTTTATTAGAAACAATTAAATTCATTAAAAATACTACTTTTCGACAAGAGTTGAATTTTCAACTAATGAATTTTTTTCTGTCGAAAGAAAAAAAAATGGCAGAGAAAATGTTAAATTTTCAATAAGAAAGATTAAATTTCTACCAAAAAGCACGAATTTTCAATGAAAAACATAAATTTTCAACCAAAAATGATCAATTTTTACCAATAACATTACAGTAAAATTGTCTAATTTTCAATTAATTAGAAGCGAATAAGGAAATCCATTTTGTACAAAATAGTTAATTACAATAATATAAAGCTAGTTTTATGAATAACGAATTATTATTATTTAATTTTTTTATATTTCAATTTTAAAATTTTGATCATGCGCTCAAAAAAATACCCTGATTTAAAAAAAATGCCCTGAAATTTCCAGGTTTTCCGGGTAGGGCTATAAAAGACGAAAAATTAAACGTTTTAGTGTAAAGACATTTTTTAATCCTCAAAATTTTTATTCATTATACACGAGTTTTTGAAGCACAACTTTTTTGTAAATGTTTTCAGATTTTTCGATAAACTGTTAATTATCAAACAAAAAATATACATTTATAATCCAAAATGAAACAGTTGAATTTCCAGTTAAGGAAAATAACTTTTAAGCAAAAAAAAACTAGTTTAAAACAAAATAGGTCTAAATTTCACAAAAGCAGGTATATTTTCAACCAAATTCATGAATTTTTAAACAAAAAGCGTGAATTTAAAAAATAATAGTTCGACTTCCTACTTAGAATATGAATTTTCAAAGAAAATTCTTATTTTTCTATTAAAAAAGAAAACGAAATTTTAACAAAATACATTATGTTTTAATTAAGATGAAAAACTTTATCAAATGTGAAACACAGAGAAATTAATTTTTAATAAAGTAATTCCATTTTCAACGAACTAATTAAATTTGTAACTAAACAAGTAAATTCCTAACAAAAAATGGAATAGTTTCTGATAGAAAATTAACTTTTCAACAAAACAAAAAATTCGAAAAATCAGTTTATTTTTTACCGAAAAAAATTATTTTTAAACAAAATACTTTAATTTCCTACAATCAACCAAAAGCATGACTTTTTAACAAAGAAGAATTATTTTCTACCTAAAAAAATTAATTTTGAACTAAAAATATGAATATTTTTAACCAAAAATGGAATAGTTTATTTTCAGGTAAGAAAATTTATTTAACAATTTTTTTAACCAAATATTTAAATATTATTTGGATTTACCTATGTATTTTATTCCGACTTTATTGGAGTACTCTGTGCCACAATTTGCTGGGCAACTTATAATGAGAATTATATGCACATTGATCCTATGTGAAACGAGAAAATAATAATAATAATAATATAATTTACCATGAATTATCGAAAAATTTTCTTTAATTTTTTAATACTTTTAATTTCCGTAAATTTTCCACATTTGTATTTGCAAATTTAACATGTGTATTTTTGCGTTACTCGTCTTCAGCTCGTGATAGCTCACATACAGCTCTCACTGAAAAAATTACACTTGTCAGAAAATTATCATGTTGTTTGCTCTTTAAACTTTCGAAAAAAGGTGGGAGTGACAGCAGTAGTACTGAATTTTTTCGTTTTTCGAATTCTAAGACCACGATTATTCTGCTACTTGAACAATAAATTAAATAAATGAAATAAAATAAAATGAAGTAGCCGATTTTTTTCTATTTGAATTTAATGTATAGGACTCACCTGATGCTCGCATAAACGATGCTCACTTTGTTTAAGAACTATAAATTAAAAAAAAAATCCGATACTTTAATTTCAAGGAGCAAAATAATCGAAAATGTGTTATTCGAGTTTCAGATCCCCAAATTTTTGCTTATCGAAATTAAAGCACATGATCTTTTTGCTACACGAATTCGAAGTTTTAGATTATTCTACTACCCGAATAATAGATTACAGATTTTTTTTAAGATTCGAAAATAAAGTAGGTTATTCAAGAATCACATTTTTTATTACTCGAGTTTTCAGTTTCTAGATTATTCTGTTCGTCAAATAATAGATTACTGATTTTTTGGCACTTCGAAATTAAAGTTTTGGATTTTTTGCTACTGGAGTTTAAAGTTCTGGATTATTCTGTTATTTAAATAATACAAATTATTTAAGTAGCAAAACAATTCGATTTTTTGGTTTCTAGGAACAAAAAATCGATAATCTATTATTCAAGTAGGAAGTGAAACTCGGGCTTCATAATTGGAGAAACAAAAAAATCCGATACTTTAATTTCCAGAAGCAAAAAATCGGGAATATGTTTTTAAAGCAGTAAACAAATCTTGGAGTTTGAATTCAAGGAGCTTAAAGATCTGATACTCTCATTTCGAGTATCAATAAACTGGTACTTTATTTTCGAGGAGAACTACAATCTGAAATCTATTATTTAAGTAGCAAAAAAATCTGATACTTTATTTGCGAGGAGCAAAAAATCCGATACTTTAATTTCGAGGAGCAAAAAATCGGGAATCTTTTATCAGAGTAGAAAAAAAATCTTTGACTTCAAATTAAAGTAGAAAAAAATCTGATGTTTTCATTTCGATAATCAAAAAACCGGTACTTTATTTCCGAGGAGAAATACAATTTGAAATATATTATTCTAGTAGCAGAAAAATCCGATACTTTATTTTCGAGGAGCGAAAAAATTCGTTACTTTAATTTCGAAGAGAAAAAAATCTCTAATCTGTTATCCAAGTAGTAGAAAAAACTGAAACTTCAAATTCGAGGAGAAAAATCCGATATTTTATTTTCGAGGAGCAAAAAAATTCGATACTTTAATTTCGAGGAGCAAAAAAAACTGTTAATTAAGCAGCAGAAAGAACAGAAACTTCAAATTCAAGGACAAAAAATCTGTTACTTCCTTTTCGAGGAGCAAAAAAATCAGATACTTTTATTTCGAGGAGCAAAAAATCGGGAATCTTTTATCAGAGTAGAAAAAAAATCTTTGACTTCAAATTAAAGGAGAAAAAATCTGATGTTTTCATTTCGATAATCAAAAAACCGGTACTTTATTTCCGAGGAGAACTACACTCTGAAATATATTATTTTAGTAGCAGAAAAATTCGATACTTTATTTTCGAGGAGCAAAAAAATTCGATACTTCAATTTCGAAGAGAAAAAAATCTCTAATCTGTTATCCAAGTAGTAGAAAAAACTGAAACTTTAAATTCGAGGAGAAAAATCCGATATTTTATTTTCGAGGAGCAAAATAATCCGATACTTTAATTTCGAGGAGCAAAAAATCTGTTATTTGAGTAGCAGATTAATCTGGAACTTTAAATTCGAGGGACAAAGATCCGGTACTTTATTTTCGAGAAGCAAAAAATCCAATAGTTTTATTTCGAAGAGCAAAAAAAAGGGGAATCTTTTATTAAAATAGAAAGAAATTTCGGACTTGGAATTCAAGGAGCAAACAAATCTGACATTTTCATTTTGATTATCAAATCACTGGTACTTTATTTCCGAGGAGCAAAATAATCTGGAGTATATTATTTAATAAGCAAAAAAATGCGATACTTTAATTTGGAGGAGAAAAAAAATCGGAAATCTATTATTCGAAAATCAGAATAATCTGGTACTTCAAATTCGAACTGCAAAAAATTTAATAAATTATTTTCGCGGAGCAAAAAAAAAGCTAATATATTATTCGAGTAGCATAATAATCTAGAATTTGGAATTCAAGTAGGAAAAAAATCCGGTATTTTAATTTCGAATAAGAGCAGAAAAATCGTTGCAGCGAAATTTAATACATTAATGAGTTTTATATTAGTATTTGTAACTTTCACGAGATACATTTACTTCAAAGGGTATTATTTTGGGGTAAATTTCAAAGGGGATGAATTTTTAAGATTTAAGTAATTAATCTAAAGTTCTGAATTAACTTGAAGTTTTTTAAAATTGTTTTTAGACCTTTAGAACATTTTTTATGGAATAAGTTAAATTTATATTCTTGTGATTTTAAATGATTTTTACTTATTGGAAAGGTTTTTTTTACTATTTTGAAACATTTCGTGGGATTTTAGGAGATTTGAAAGGATTTCGAGAGATTTTAAGGGATTTTACGGAATTTTAGAAGATTTAAAGTATTTTATTAAATTTTCATGAATATCACACATTTCTAGATATTTAAACGCCTTTTTATTACAGACCTTTAATTTATATTTTAATCTGAATTTAATTTTTAATTTTTAATTTAATTTATATCATTGGATTTTAAGTGAATCGTATTGATTACTTATTTGAATGAATTATTACGATTTTGAAAGGTTTTAACGGATTCCAGAAGATTCTAAAGGATTTTAAGGGACTTTAAGGTATTTTAAGGAATTTCAGAGGGTTTATAAGATTTTATTAAATCTTCAAGGATTTCAAGGGATCTTAGGGGATTTCAAAGGATTTCAAGAGATTTTAAAGTCTTTGAAGGAATTTCACAAGATTTAAAAATTTTATCATATCTCCAAGGATTTCAAGGGATTTCAAGAAATTATAGGGATATAAACATGCGTTTTTTAGTGAATTTTAAATAATAATTTTAATTTAATTTATAATAATGGGATTTCCAAATGTTTTCATTTGCAAAATATGTTGTTTTTTAGAGGAAATTAGGAGATACCTATTTTGCGAATTCGCAACCAGAATTTTTTTTAAAATGTTATGCATATTTGCATTTTCTGCTTTGTTTGTCCAAAAACCCCAAATTTTTTTCTTTAATTCTCTATAAATTTCAGATTAATAGATATATTTATTATTTTATTTTACATTCTAATAAAAATTAAAAATCGATTTTCTCAAAAAACCCACATTCAAATATTTTGTTAATTTTTCTGGACTTGTACTTTGCTAAATTTTGTAACCAGGAGAACTATTTTTTGTTACAAAGGAATTTTCTTATATTTCTTCGAAACAATGGTAGATAGGAGAAAATGTTGAGAAAAATTTTTTCACTTCTTAACAAACTCTACGAAAAATGTCTCTTGTTCTTTTGCGATATTTTTGATAGTTAACGAAAAAAATTCAAAAAAAAAATTTTCAGGGGGAAAAAAATTCTCCCGGCTTTAAAAATGGTTCAGCTCACATGATTTTGCTGGATGCCTTTCTTTTATTAGTAAAAGCTTTTGAAAATTTTGTTAGAAAAATAAAAATGTAGGGTTTTTTAGAAAACCTTTTTTATTATTTTAATTTTTAATTTTTGAGGCCGAGAGAATTTTTTTCCCCTAAAAATGTAGTTTTTCAATTTTTTTCGTGAACTATGAAAAATATCGCAAAAAAAAGATACTTTTTCCGTAGAACTTTTTTTAGACGTGCAAACTTTTAGCTTAACAAGAAAGTAAAAATTTTTAAAAAATTGTCATTAAATGTAAAGTTGGATTTTTTTAGAAAATCAATTTTGAATTTTGATTAGAATCAATTGTTTTTTGAAAAGCAAAGCATAAAATTCCACTTCCAATTCCAGAAACTCCAAAAGATTTAGAGAATTTTATTAAATATCCAAGGATTTTAAGGGATTTTAAAAATTTCTATATATTTAAACGGTTTTTTGTTACATAATTTTAATTTTATTTAGTAATAATTTATAGTTAAATTTTAATTAAATTTTTTTTCTTTAATTTCTAACTTTCAGTTTTTAGTTTAATTTATATTGCTGGGATTTGGAGTGATTCGTACTTCTTTTAATGGATTTTTACGATTTCCAAAGATTGTAAGGGATTCCAGAAGATTACAAAGGATTTTTTAGAGATTTTAAAATATTTTAAGGAATTTCACAAGCTTTAAAAGACTAGCTAGCCCATATAACATTTTGAGAGCACATGCAATATTTTGGTAGCTCATGCAACATTTTTAAAGCTCATGTAATATTTCGTAAGCCCATGCAACATTTTTCAACCTCATGCATAATTTTACAAACACCCATTTACATCTCATTTAAAATTTTGCAAGCACGTGTAAGATTTTTCAAGCATTTGCGACATTTTAGTATTCTATTCAACATTTTGGGAGCGCATGGAACATTTTGGTAGCTCATGCAACATTCTTGAAGCTCATGTAATATTTTTCAATCTCGTGTAATATTTTTCAAGCTCATGTAACATTATGCTAGCTCATACGTAACCTTACGAGAAAATGTATCATTTTGCAAACACATGCAATACATTGCAAGATCATGCAAAAATTTTCAAGCTCATGGAACATTTAACAAATTCGCGTAACACACTTAACATTTTGCATGCACGTGTGACATTTTTCAAGCTTATGCGACATTTTAGTAGTCTATTTAACATTTTGGAAGCACATGCAACATGTTGGTAGCTCATGCAACATTTTTTTAACTCAAGTAATATTTTGCAAGCCCATGAAATATTTTTCAAGCTCGTGTAACATTTGTTAGCACATGTAGCATTTTTCAAACTCATGTAATGTTTGCAAGCTCGTATAACATTTTACAAGAACATGCAACATTTTTCGAGCTCGACCAACATTTTTCAAGCTCATGCAACATTTTTCAAACGCATGCAGCATTTTTCGAACTCATATAACATTTTGCAAGTTCATGTCATGTTTTCAAGCTTATACAACATTTTGCTAGCTCATGCAAAACTTTACAATCTTTTGAAATCCTATGCAATCTTACACACCAAAAATTCGAGTAACTAAAATCCTATGTGTTTCCTTTATTTTCTTTTTCATACTTCAGAATAAAAAAACACATCTGATGAGTACTTTTTCAATTTTTATTCGCTTTATTTATTTCTTAGTAAAATCTCATTGAAATCACTTGAATGTCATGTCACCAATTTCTCACATGAATGAAGTCCTGAATTTAAAAAAAGCTGATAAATATTAAAAAGCCCTTGCCTGAAAGTATCAGACATAGCTTAAGGATGGCTTCGAGAACTTTCAGTGCGTTCTGAATGCTGAGCATGGTGGAGGTCAAGTTAGTCCTGAGTCACTCTGATGTGAGATAAAAAAAAAGAACTTGGATAAGTTGACATCCTCGGCTCGGGCGGCTGCTGAACCCTGCTCTCTCGAACTTTCGACGAGCTTTCTAGAAAATAATGGTGTTCTTGACTTTTGATAATTATTACTGAGTGAAGTTCATTCACATGCCGTTTGTCGATAAATCAGCGACCTTGAAATCGGCACAATCTCAATTCAGTTGGCGAGAACTTGACTTTGGCCGATTTCCTTTCTTCTGCCTGGGGCAATTTCTCCGATACGGATGTTCTAATTTTCGGTTGCGGATGCTGATCCTGATCTAGTATTGAGAGGCCAGATCGAAAGCATTGAATCTGAGGGTTCGACGTGGCCGAGAGTGGGCTGAACAGGGATGGCCGTTCTTCCGGATACAGCAGGGTTTCCATCGTGGTCCTAAATACGATAATTTTTTTTAAACTCTGACAGTTTTAATACACTTTTCCAATTCCCTTTATTCCTATTTTTAAATATTTCCCCCTTTTCTTACTATTTTCAATTTTTCAAGAAACTTTCCCTTTTTACCCTTTTCTTGTTTTTGCTGTTAAATTCGAACGGAATTATAATAAAATCAAATTTAATACAATTTGATCGCAAATTTAACTATTCAGAATACAGCAGGGATTAGGTCCGGGTCCTGTATACAATTTGCCATCAGAGAATAACAGAAATTCTTAACGTTCTTTCAGACTATTTGCAACTACAAAATCATTTTTCTTTAATTCAATTTTTTGAATTATGTGGTCTGAAAAGACGTTCAGAATTTCTGTTATTCTCTCATGATAATACAGAGATTTTGAAAAGTTGGACTTGTAACGCCTGTCAAAATAGGGCGTTTCCTTCTGAAAAAGGATCCTTCCTTGGATATCTCTAGTAGCTTAGTGGAAAAGCACCCGAGCGGCAAACAGAAAATTTTCGGAAAAAAATTTTATTTTTTATTTTATGATAAGTTTACAATATATTATTTATAATTATATATATATATATATTATATATATTTATATTTTTAATTATCAAATATTATTGTTTTTT